>JABXWE010005441.1:0-23541 GCA_014611495.1 Limonius californicus
GAAGTTCAAATTCCAGAAGTAAAAGGGTCCGTTATGAATTCATTGGTAGTAACTACAACCTTTAACGAGTTGTTTGAAAGATATTCAAGTCTCACAAAATTACAGCGAATTGTAGCATATTGTTTACGATTTGTTTTTAATTCGAAACATTCGAAAGAGTCCCAATGGTTGGGAGATTTATCTTTAAAAGAATTGGAGAGTAGTATGAAGGTGTTAATTAAAATGTCCCAGTCACATACGTTTTCCGAAGAAATTAGAATGTTAAATTCAAAAGATAGTTTAAAGGCAAAACATAGCTTACTGCCGTTAACTCCATTTATAGATTCGGAAGGCATACTTCGCGTAGGAGGTAGATTACGAAATGCAAATTTAGATTATGATGCAAAACATCAAATACTTCTTTCGGGAAAACACAGATTGACGCAACTTATATTTGAACATGAACACAAAAAATTGTTTCATGCTGGTCCACAATTATTGCTTGCAACCGTTAGGCAAACATATTGGCCGACGTCAGGAATAAGCATAGCGAAAAAGATTACGAGAACTTGCATAAGATGTTTCAAGTTTAATCCAAAAACCGTACCTCAAATCATGGCTGATCTACCTAGGCATCGGGTAAATATCAATCCACCATTTTTTATTTCAGGGGTAGACTATGCTGGGCCTTTCTTTGTAAAGGACAGAAAAGGACGGGGATGTAAAATTACGAAGGCTTACGTATGTTTATTCATCTGTTTTGCGGTAAAGGCAGTTGATATCGAACTGGTATCAGATTTGACAACAGAATTGTTTGTTGCCGCGTTGCGAAGATTTTGTGCTAGAAGAGGTACGCCTCAACATTTATATTCTGATAATGCGACCAATTTTGTTGGAGCCAACAACGAATTTGAAAATCTGTATAAATTTTTTGAAAGTTCGAAACGTGAAATTTTGAAAGCTTGCATAAACGAAAAGATTAATTTCCACTTTATTCCTGGAAATTCACCCTCATTTGGAGGCATCTGGGAATCTAATATTAAATGTGCTAAATTTCATTTGAAACGAGTTGTTGGAGACACAAACCTTACGTTCGAAGAGTTATTTACTATATTGGTACAAGTGGAGGCGATTTTGAATTCCCGACCTTTACATCCTATGTCTTCCGATCCAAATGATTTGGAACCTATAACTCCTTCACACTTCTTAATTGGAAGGTCGTTGGTTGCACCACCAGATCAAGAATTAATTGATATACCAGTCAATCATTTGTCACGATTTCAACTGGTTCAACAGCTGCAACAGAGTTTTTGGAATCGTTGGAGCAAAATTTTCTTGTCCAACCTTCAACAAAAGGGCAAGTGGAAAATCGCTAGTCAAAATTTAAAAATTGGGGACATGGTAGTCGTCAAGAATGACAATTTACCTCCATTTAAATGGTTATTGGGGAGGATTACCGAAGTTCATCCTGGAAGCGATGGGATCGTACGAGTGGCCACAGTAAGGACATCGCACGGGACTTTGAATCGCGCAGTCAATAGACTTTGTCCACTACCATATCCATCCGCGGAGCAAAATCCAGAATAATGTTTAATATTTTAATGTTTGGGTTATTGTTGTTCGATATCCATATATTCTATATCTAACTATGTATGTGTTGTAATATCTAAAAATTTCCAATTGTGAAATGTAAATTAATTTATATTGAAGTCCCTGTGGACTATCAAGGCGGGGAGGATGCTTGCAAAAGCACTTATTCTGTATTATTAGGTAGGAATTTGTATTTTCGCGCCAGTCCCTTGTGGCGATTGGTGATGCCACGCTAGAGGGAGTGAGCGGAGTCTTTAGGCAGAAGAAGAAAATCAGTCTCGGCAAGCGGGCGTCCTTTCATGTAATTTTACTGTGTTTTGTGTATTAAAGTTTACTATAAAGGAGAGTTTAGTGTTGTTAATTCATCGGGATAAAAAAGGCCTATTTAAATTACAGTCCACTCTATCGAGCGTACCCGCAGTATCACGGGTATGGCAACAGTATTCAAAATTCATTAAAGGGCTACATTACAAATTAACAACGCGAAATGTTTTGCAATTAAAAAGTAATTTTTTTTAATTAGTCTATCAACTAGGTTGACTTTGTAATACGATTCTTAAACTGCTTAGGAGATATACTCACGATATATGTAAGGTTTCCTTTTAATTTATATGGGGTCATCTACTCAATAAATACAAAATATTAATTGTTTAAATGGTGACGACAAACACAGTTATCGTCAAGATATAATATATTCCTAAACATTTGAACGGGTTTATACAAAAACAATATCTTCCTCCCGTTTGTAACATAGTTTCGGAATTTCGTTTGCACTTCTATGCAGCATAATGGATATTTCTATTTGTTCGATGTGCACATTAGATTTACAGTAAATAAATCCTTATTAGACTCGTTAACGTCTTAAAGGGCACTTACTTTGACATATGGCAGTGGTATATCTTTATTTCTTTATTCATTCACGGGACGCGGAGCGGTGTCGGCTACGGCCGAATGCTCTGGGTCCTATAGATCCATCATACTACACTAATAACACTATTCTTCAATAAACTCGTTAATATCCATAGGCCTTATAATGGTATAAGGTTGAATAAAACCACAGTCAAATCCCACAAAATAGATTTAATCTTGATAAAGGTATAAAATGGTGTTAACGTTTTCGAACCCACTTGGGTTCATCTTCAGACTACTAAGGGAAAATATCAATATTACAAAAATTTAAAGGATTGTAGGAAAAATTATTTAAGCAAACACACTATGAATAAACTAAATAGGACACTTCATAATTAAGGAACTAAACATTTCACGGCAACGCTGAAATTAAATATTATTATACAATATCATGATTTGATTTATTAGTTTATTTAGTTTATTCATGATGTTTTTGCTTAAATAATTTTCCTATAATCCTTTAAATTTTTGTAATTTTGATATTTTCTCTTACTAGTCTGAAGATAAACCCGAGTGGGTTCGAAAACGTTAACACCATTTTATACCTATAACAACATTAAATCTATTTTGTGGAATTTGACTGTGGTTTTATTCAACGACTTAACTATTCTTCAACTAATGTAGAAAAAGAACTGAAAAACCGAGAAAATTAGGAAAATAACTTTGGATAAGGCTCTTTCAACTAATTATGTAAGAGAAGATCAATACAAAAAGGGGACTTGGCAGAAGATATGCCTCGTGGTTGCACACACAATATGACACAATGGACAGGAAAAACGTCTGCTCAATTTTACAGTAGCAAATCTAAACACATCACTTTAAGTAATATACAAGACGAAATAAGCCTATGAGATTGTAATACAACTCGAGGTACAACAATAAAAACTTGTATGTGGAGCTAAAACTCTTATTTCGCAAATAAAAAAAATAGCGTGTTATTCTCGAAAACGCAAGTGTATTTTGAACACATAAAATCAGGATAAACCTTTCAAAGCACGCAGCAATTTTAAATATCTTGGTTGGGTTAATAGCTTATTAAAATGGGGCTTATTGGAACATCTGAAAACACCATAGCATTTGCAGTGCTTCTGGCTTAAAAACAGCTTATTGAATTACAGACAAGGATCGTTAGGTAGGCTACTTTTAGACATCGTACAAGTAGGTCATAACATCGATATATTGATAGGATGACAGTGGAACGAGAACTGAAGGGTAGACTATATTTGTAGAAGGCTGGTCGTGTTTTATAATGAAAAATGACTGAAATGCCAGACATGCACTATCGATCTCAGGTGTGCAAAGGCAAACCAACCTGCACGAACAAGAGGTCATACCTATTACATATGAAGCGGGGTCACAACATTGGAGGAGCAACTTTGCATGCTCCGTTTACGATAACATTCGTTTTTGCGCCACTCTGTTATTAAAATTGCCTGCCGAATTCTTTTAGACGATTTGTTATTCCTCAGGAAGTGGTTAAATCTGATTAATTATATGTGACTTGAATAAGTTACAAGTTATTGTAGATGCTTACGTTAATACTTAAAAACCGTTCGAATGACTAACCTTATCTCGGATTTCTTGTCGCATTTTTTCTCGTTCCTCTTCCATTTTTCTGTGTTTTTCCTTCCTTCTTTCTTCAGCTTCTCTAATCGCTTCCAGCCGCTCTCTTTCGGCCTCCTCTTCTTTTTCCTTGTCATCGGAGTCATCGTCACCTCCAACTGCTCCTGAAACAAACAACAAAAAAAATCAGAAAAATCTTGTTAGAAAAAAATCTTTCATCATATTGTTTAGAGCATTTGCATAACAGGGCATCGAATTATGCGTTGCAATTACAACCTCTACAGTCTACAAACTGTAACGAGTAGAAGGCGTACAACACCCTGTATGTGGTTTTCCAAGTAATGAACATCTAGAAAGTTTAATGTAGAATAACCGGAACCGGTTGATTAAAGAAAAGAAGCAAGAGTTCGGCTCCGGGACCGTTTACCGTTGAAATTAGCCCGGGTCCGGCATTCATATAAAAGAGAATGGTCGAATAGGGAGGTAATTTGAGCCTAAAACAAACGTGCACGTATTCGAAAGGGAAACTATTAAAATTGATTTTATCTCAACGCGAAAGGGTGGAAGGTTTATGCTGTAAGAGTTGAATTACATACGCATTTAGTTTGGAAATTAATTACAAAATTAATAAGTTTGCATTTTCCTCTTAGACAATGAAATATACGGACTACCTGTAGTTAATACTAGCACTAAGAGAAAGAAAGTATATTTAAGTGTGGTTGTCCTAAGATTAAAATGTAGGAGTTCAAAAAGAAACATTAGTTGCTTGTGATCAATTCTTAACAGGTTTTAAGAAAGGTGACAAGTTCCAGATGATACGTCAACCAAAAAGTTCCATTTTTTAAATCACCGACCACGAAATCGTTCTCAAACGCAATATATCAGTTTTTGCAATAATAAAATATTGATGTTAGGTCATAAGAAATAAACGAGCGGTATTTTGGCATGGGATCCGATTTCAGACCTGATTTATGATCCAATGAAACATAGGAGTTATCTTTTTGGAAACTGAACATTAAAATCCACTAGTACAGATTTAGCAGTGATATGATTTACTATAATCTGTATTTAATCAATTTTCCGCTGCCAGAAAGTTGCTAGCTTATGATATATTAAAAACACAACTATGTTTGGTGATGTACTTTGTCCAGCAACTATTCCAATTGTACCACATGTGATTATCCGGAATTATTGCTCAACGTTAAATGATAATGTAAATTAAATCTCAGCATGAATAAAAACAATTCCTTTGAGTATATTTATAATTAAATATGATAAGTTACAAATTTTTTTCTTTTAATATTTAAAATAACAGAGGTTTTGATATAAAACGAAACGAACGATGATATACCAAGTCAGGGTACGGCACAAAAAATCTTAAGAGGAACCGCGTACTATTAATGTTTATATAAAATCCCCAACACTGTGACTTTGGATTAATATTTATAAACCATTTAGAAAAATTCCTTTATATTTTTGTTTAGGATTAACTAATCCCCCTTTACAAAATGACAACACGCTTTTCCGTACGTCAGTTAAGTACTTGTAGCAATTAACTGAACAGGAAAATAAATTTGGCTTTGGATTACACACCAATTAAGTCGCTAACGAACCCGCTTTAAATTACAAACAAAAAAACGTAACTAACTTTTTGCTATGCTAAATTTTAATATCTTCTGAAATCAGTCCGGTACTCCAATTTCAAACATCCTGTATACGAGTGGCGGAAAACAAGAACTATAAAGATTGGAGGTTATGGAAGAGGAAAAACATTTTCGTCTGTATTTCTAAAAGCGCGCGGTAAATTGGTTTAAGGTATGAAGGCGACTTTTCACCTACTGAAATAACATTTTCAGCACATTTACGAAGGAAAAGGTTGCCCAAAAAGATATAGCGTAAGGTACTTTATAAGTTACATCCAAAAACCTTCGCAATTGGTGCGAAGGACAGGTAATAAAATCAGAGCAGCCTAAGTATGGGCCGGGAACTAGAAATTGTAAGAAAAGTCGTTAATAATAAGGTGCGGCCTTAATCCCCCTCATGTGGAAAATAGCAATAACCGGAGTGTTTTATCCGGAATCTTAATTTGGTCTTGAAAATTTATCGAAGGCAGACCGAAATTCGTCAAACAAGACGTGATTGGAAACCCATTCGACAGCTTATTGGATCTAAGCAATCAGGACCATTCAAAGCGAGCTTGCCGGTGGTTTTCAATTACAAAAAGTGGAGAACACACGCGGGCTCACCTCGCCACCCATCTACATATCGACCGAGGCACGTCATTCATTACGAATTCAAGAGCAGCTGGTCAGAAATTGAGCGGTTACCCATTTCAATTACGGAGGATGTAGAGACTTGTTTAGAACGCGTCCTCAATCCTCTCTCTGTTCACCAGATCGTATTGCAAGATAATTAATTCAATTTTGTACTTTATAACACCAGATGCGGCCAAACGCAACTTGTTATAACCAGGGATTTCCACTGCTCGTCTTAACTCTACTTGTTTCCTAATTGGGTCGGATGAGAATCTAATAGAGGACGTAATGTCGAATAAGTTACTACAAATTGGTCTCCGCATTTTAACTCTTACTTTGCTTAAAACAATCAAAAATATGAATAGTGGAAAATGCTCAAGAAGAATTGGAAATTGTGATACTGAAAACCGTGCTATAAGTCCAATAATTTTCTACAGTACTACATACTGATATTTGTTGTGTTACTCGAGCTCGCAATTTTAATTCAATTTTCACGTATGTATCATAAAAGGCAGAGGCTTGATCCCGGCGCATCCACCAAAAATATCACTGAAGGTTAAGATTAACTCTTGACAGTTAGAAATATTTCTGAATGCTACATACGTGAATTTTCTTTTTAAAAAACACATCAATGAAAGTTAATCGGAGAACTCCAACCATAACCTGCCGTACATTGCATGCTGACGTAGTTCTTGTAACGGCTTCACCCTTGACTACCAAATTAGATCGATTTTGACCAAGTTACGTGATGTTCGTGGTATATTTCATATTCGGCGCCCGACAGGCCTTTTATGTCTCGAAGCAATCGAGTTTCACATACAGACACATTTCATCTGCTGAATATGAGTTGCAATGGGACGTAGACGTCCCTTTTGTATATTTCGCATTTTAGTAGCAAGCTAATGTTATGGGACAAAGGGAGCGCCAACGATTTAGTTTAATTAGCCGTCTCCGAAAAGGTTCGACTACGCTCCTAAATTACTTTAATTGCGACAGGAATTCGACATCCGTGAATATTAGAAGGTGTTTTATAATGCTCATTATTAAACTTCTGAGGACTCCCTCCTATTTAAAGTTTCCTAATTATATTGTTAGTTTTTGTTTGAATATCTTTGGGTTTCTGATTTCAATTTGGTTAATTGATACAAATACGGCGTATATTCTGAGATTTGTATTTTTCACTTTAAGGCTTTTGGCCTTTCACCGTCTTAAGAAGATTGGGATATTTATGGACTGCTTGGTAAATTATCATCACTAATATGCTTTAAAGTCGATATTTAGAATTATCATCACCTTCGATGTTGGAGTTACATGGAATGCCCTACATCACAATATGTTCCAAACTAAAAATGTTGAATACTTGAACTACGGCTGTTTGTATGCAACTAAAGTCTATATTAAGTTCTTTAGAGGCGTCTAGGTAAGTGCATCTTCTTCCGAAGATTTCAATAAACCCGTGCCTGCTGCCTGCTCTTAAAGATACGGCGTTTTCAATTACTTCCCGTAAGTGTACCGTGAAATGCTGTACTTTTACACCTCTTGCGGGTACGTCAATTCCTATCAGTTCCGGGATGTTTGCGTCACTGACAGGCATTTTAAGTAACAGCTTTCCTTATTTTCTTTACCTTGCCCCTTTATGCTCTTATTTGTCGATTTAGACTAGATGCCTTTGAAATATTTAAATTTGCATCCAACGACCGAATTAACTTGGGGGAGACATTCCTCTGTTATACTTGCATAGCATGTCTCCTTGGACTTTTTATACTTTTAGCAATAAAACTGTTTCCCTATCTGCGAATATTTAACTGTTTTATTTAAATATTCTGCAGGTTTATAGTTTCCGAATATGTGACATAAAAATAAATGTGTTTATCGCACCCACGGCCTTAACTCCAAATATGCCGTCATTGGTGAAAATGTGAAACTAACGAAAACTACAACCGCGACCATGAATACATGCGACTTGTGAATAATAAGTTCGTTACAGAGGTTAACTATAAATCAAAGAGTATTAAAAATGAGGAAGTCGAGGAGAAAAGACGAACTTAAAGCAACAAAGGGGTATATTAAATGAACTGCGTAAATAAGAAAAAGAAAAATAGAAATGTAATCACAATTGTATGCTATTTTTCTAGTACGCTACAAAAAATACTTCTGTATAGAGTTGTGTCTTCTACTGTTAACTAAGTAGCATTTTGGAGTACAATGAATCCTGATGAAATATTACCTAAAAATATCAAATAATTCTTAAATCGGCTGACAGTTCAATTATACTTTTTTGAAAAGTTATACGAAGCCGACTTCGGTCGGACATTTGTGTCACTTCATCGTAAAATATTTGTGAGAGTGAGCATGAAAAAAGTTCGCGATAATATTTTACGGCATGCACTCGCATAATTTATGAGGCCGTTCCAAATACATTTTTTATAAACTTGCTTGCTCATTGAAAATCCAATAAACTCGAGGAAAATTCGATGCGTCAATATAGAGCTTTCGGTAAATCAAGTCGACAATATAAATGCCTAAATTCGACAGCCCGTCATGTTTACCTCTATTCAAACGGAAAGAGTTCTACAAGATTAAGCAGCAAAGCATGATTACAACAAGAATTAAGAGGCATGTGCGTTTCTAATCAAATACTCGTATCTCAGAGAACTTACGAAATGTAAATTAAACGGTCTCACAATAACTGATTGAACTCCATAAAAGTTACTAAAAGTATTATTCAAATATAAGATCAACTTGGTTAGATCAGTCGTTTAATGTCCAGTGATGGAAGAATAGTGGAAATAACTTTAAGGAATCACTAGATGAGTAATAATATAATATAATAATATATATACACCAAGTGTTTCAATAAGAACTGGCAGGTTTGTGTTTAGGAGAAAACGTAAAATAATGAAAATATTTCTGATTTTTTATTAACTGTAAAACGGATACATGGGAATTATGTATGGTATATTATATTATTCAAATGGCCACCTCGGCTTGTCTGATAGACGATTATTGGTTTAGCCATGACTGTTGCACACAAATCTGCAACAATTTCGCCGATGACGCAGCGAGTATTGTGTTTGAGCTTAGGAATTGTTGCAGGTTAATCAGAGAAGACTTTACTTTTAAGAAAAGGAAATCGCAAGATCGCGGAGGCCAGTTGACGTCGCAAAACGATAAATTATACGACCAGCAAATTTCGTCTGCAATAACTCCCGAGTTTTCTGTGCAGTGTGGCAAGTGGCGTCATCCTGCTGAAACATATGCCGTCCAAGTTCATTCCCTCCCATTCGTGCCAAAAAAATTGTTACCATACCACGATATCGGTTGTCAACTGTTATGTTCTTTTAAAAATTGCCGCTACATAGGAATTAAAAACGTTATTTTAATTGCAGTTTATGTTACAGTTTCGATATTTTGTTTTTAAGGAATGAGTTATGTTGACCTTGTAGGCTTAAATTACCGAATATCGCCTTGTTCGCGCTTGACCCTGAACGCTTCTGAGAATTTACGTGCCGAATTATTCTTGAACATTTTCACCATATTTCGAATTATGTTGTAATATTTTGGGGGTAATGCAGGTTTGAGGCGCGTTTAAGTCTTCAGTCAGTTTTACATCTCTTATAGCTCCGGTCGCCCGTACGGGGGCCGTAACGAAAGTAGGCACTAGACTCTTGGGCCGGAACGACGTTTTTTTCTGATAACGAATCTTTTCGCGGCTGCTCTGCTATATCAAGCCTATCGTATCGTAGTTTTGCTTTAGGCAAAAAGAGAACCTCGACGAAGTCGGATTTGAATAATATATATTTAGGAGTGTTAGCCCTAATATAGAGCAATTAAGTGGAATTGTTATTTCGATTTATTCGGATGCAAGCAGATTGATCCCGTGGAAGTTGGTTCACTTGCTCGACCCCGTGGAACCCCAGGGGCGTACCAACGGATGTTACGTCCCAAAGTTTTCTGAAGTCGTCTACCCTTCTTTTCCTTTCGGACCGGGGAACAACCCCAAACTGTACCTGCATCTGTTCAACACCTCGAAATTGTGCCTGCCTGCATCAAAATTCAAGGTAAAGAACTAAAGTTTTGTGTTTTGTGAAAAGAAACCTTACGCGCTAACTTGCAAAATTCAACGTATTTGAACCCTTTTGTTGGAAACAAGAAGCGACCTTCAGTTGCCGATTGTCTTTGTTTGTAGTACAAAGTGTAAGAGAAATTTTGATATATACTGTGTTTTTCCTGTAAGCTACGGCGTCTCTGGCCACGTAGGTGTTTGAAAAAGGTAAATTACGCGCGCCAGTGACGGCGAGTCTCTTTGCTTGAGCGTTCAAATTGACTTCTGTAAAATAGAGTTATTAAAAACACCGTTTGCTGTCATTCTTTTTGTATTGCCAATAATTTCATTATATGTGTTTTAAAATCCCGTATATCTTTTAATATTTTGTATTTGTACTTGTTTGTGCATGAATTTTGCATACTTTATATATATAGGAGGAGGCACAATAAAGGTGAGTTCGATTCCCGTAAGCTGCTGGCTTCTCGGCCTTCCACGAGGACCTACAATCAGCTGAATTTGGAAGGTGGCGCCCGCTAATTTTGACCCACTCTGTACACAACTAGGAAAATTTCCTCCCGTAAGCGATTTCCGTGAACTCCCCCCCTACTTCTCTGAGCTAAGCTGTAGGCCTTTTTCCACCTATCCGGTTGCGGGTCGACGAAGGGCTCGTTTGGCCCGTAACACAACCTCCGTCATCACAATTGCAACAGCATTTTCAAAGAAGTACGGCCCGATGTAACGTCCTGTCCAGAAACTCCATCAAACAGTATCGTTTTTTAAGATTGTAATTGAACTATTGTTTTGATAATAAATTCTTAGGGTTTGTACGCTTTGTTCTACTGTATAGCGTTTCATGTCCAATTTCCCGTGTGTTTAGACTTAAATGTCAAATTTGAAAGTCATATTTGTGCAAAATGGCGGCATATATAAAACTGTCAGTTCTTATTGAAACACCCTTTAGAACTAACGACGAAGGATAACAAAATTGCAGGCAAAATCAGATAGGTACAACATGTAACAAGAATCGATAACTGAAGAATACGATGGAAGGCTTACAGATGCATCGCTGAAGGAAATAGATCTGTGGGTAGGACACGTCAAACGGCATAACCCTTTGAGGCGTTGTGGTTCCACTGTGGAACCACATTTTAATAAATTTCTCCTTCGGCCCTGTCAGCGCTGGTTGGGACCACACTTTTCAAATATGTTGTACGTGCCCTCCTCTGTTAGTGAGAAGCTAAAGCGCGGGGCAGTTTTAGTTTAGCTGCATACGCCAAATTATTTTGTTTCTAGTTTTGCATCTGAGATAACCTCTTAGCGCATTTGTATTTTCTAATAGTGTTAAGTGTCTAAACTTTTGCAATGGATGGTAAGTTTATTGTAATAATTTATTAATAATTATTAATTGTTTATTATAGAAACACAAATAGTTCCAAAATTAATATTTGTAAACATTGTATTGTTGTTTAAAAATTGTGGTTCCATATGGACCCACATGGTCGTAAATAGGATTTACCTTTGAAGCATTTTAGGTAAGAGAAATGTATTTGATCTTGAAAACCTGACGTCAAATGATGCGTATGCCTTGTTAGACGAGATTCCATCTGATAACAGGGTCGGTTACGTCAGACGCACGTTCAGAGGATGAACTATACTTCGATGATGAGGACAATGCAGATATGAACTCAATTTTAGGCGATAACAATGCTGAAGAAGTTGAGTTTTGTTGAGTAGCATGATGTTTTACTCTAGAAAATACGGATTATTTTTTATTTAGGTAATACCCGAACTCGCTCAAGACTGGGAAAGTGAGGATGACCTTCCTCTATCTTGTTTTAGAAATCAAAGTATTGTGTGGACAAAAAATCCACGCTATACTACTCAACCACTACCATTTACGGACAATTGCGGCCCTGTTGTTCCAGATGATGTTGAATCTCCCATAGATACATTTTGTTATCTTTTTACAGAGCAGCTATTGAAAACTATAGTCTTTGAAACAAATTTATATGCCACCCAACAACATGGTGACCGCTGTATTCCTACCACTCTAGAAGAACTGAAATGCTTATTGAGTATCAATATTATGATGGGCCTAACCAAAAAGCCAAGTTATAAGGACTACTGGTCGTCGAAATTTGAGATGAGGGACCCATTTATCTTTATATTCTGTTATGTCTCGCAATCGTTTTAGTTGGCTGTTGGGAAACCTCCACCTAAATAATAACTTATTACAACCAAATAAAAGTGAGATTGGCTTCGACAAGCTTTATAAAATTAGACCACTGATTGATACATTATCAAAACAGTTTTTCGGTGGCTATAAGCCTGGAGAACATTAAAGTGTGGATGAATCTATGGTGAAATTTAAGGGGAGAATAAGTTTCAAACAGTACATGCCAAAAAAACCAATAAAAGAGGTTACAAAATATGGGTACGTGGGGATCAGTCTGGTTTTGTTTCACAATTTCAAGTTTACACAGGGAAAACCGATAAAGTTGAGAACAATTTAGGAGCTAGAGTTGTGGAAGATTTCACTAGAGTACTAGTGGGCAAACACCATAAGGTTTATATAGATAATTTTTTCAATAGGGTACAACTACAGTAAGATCTTTTGAGCGATCAGATTTATTCTTGTGGAACTATTCCAAAAAACGCAAGAATGAACCAAAAGATCTTTTGCCAGATAAGCAAATGAATAGACGAGACCGTGACTGGCGAATGAGTACTGACGGACTTTTGTACCTAAAGTGGATAGATAATAGATCGGTTTTATTTCTCAGTAATTTTCATGATCCAACTGAAACGCTAGTAGTGCAAAGAAAGAAAAAAGATGGCACCATAGATGACGTTCCCTGTTTACAGTTAGTCAAAGATTATAACCAGCACATGGGGTACGTTGATAAATCAGACATGTACGTTTCTCTATACAAAATAAATAGAAAACCTCGCAAGTGGTGGCATCGGTTGTTTTGGCACTTCATAGATTTGACTATTTTAAACGCTTTGATAATTTATTCAAATCGAGTTCCTGATGTTAAGAACGTCAATGTAAAAGATTTTAGATTTGCAGTGGTACGTGGGCTCATTGGAGCAAACCCTGAAGTACCGCAGAAAAATAGAACAAGTACTGAAAAGCCAATCAATAGATACAAAGTAAATATTCCGATTGAAAGGAGATATGACAAGTACGCCCATCTGCCAATCTATGGCACAAAAGTTCGATGTGCACATTGCAGCACTCGTCTAAAACCACACCGTTCCAGATGGCATTGTAGTTCGTGTAATGTTGGCCTGTGTTTGACCAACCAGTCCAACTGTTTTTTGTCATTTCATACAAAATGATTATTATACTTATTGTGCTTTTGTGTCCTACTGGACCCACTGTAGAACCACATGTTTTTGAAAATGTTTGAAAATAGAAGTCATATATTTTTGACAATTGTTGTTCTTACTATTGTTCTAATACCAAAAATCATAAAAAGAAGTATCTGATTCTAAAAAAACGAACTTGGGCCACAAAGGGATAATCCATATACGCAGAAAAATATGTTGGATTTATGGTCCTAAATACATGCGGATACTTACTTACGTATTCGTCAATTATGCTTAAACAATTATTAGATCTTTATTTAATTTTTTAATTGTAGTTAAAAAATAATATTTAAATATGCATCCATGTAAATGGATAGCAATTCATAACAAGCTTCTATTAACTTGTGATTTGTGCTAACCTATTTGCAATTATCACTACCTATAGATATCGGAAATAAATAATACATTTATATTAATTACATCCCCTTTGATGGTATATTAATAGACTGAAACAAGTTGCTAATTAAGACAGTTATATTTCCACTATTTGACGATTTGCTAGTTCCCGCGGCAAATTTATTACGTGTATTTGGCATTGAAATGCTACCAATTTTCGCAATTGAAGTGGTGCGATCAGTAATTCAATTCAAAAATAAACTGCATTCAATTAAAATGAATCGACTGCGTGCGTTGTTGTATAGCGCACCCCTTTCAAGTTAGTACTTCAGTCTTCTATCTATCAATACATGCCATAGAACAGTGAAATGTGATTTCCACTATGTCATAACGTAATTAGATCTGGCGCATTTCAAAGGACTCTTCGTCTGGCCACTTACAGGCAGTGACGTCACGCACAGCTGCCCTTTGTTCAACCGGAGATTGGAATATCCGAGATAAAAACAGGACGAGCTTTCTGCGTTCGACTGTTAGGATATGCGTTCTGTCAAGTGAAGAGTTCCCTAAACAAGCATCCTTTTTTTACCTAAACACGTGTTCTTCACAATTTGCTTATATATTTTCTTTGGATGGATTGTTTGGCCAAAGTTTGTGAACTTACGCGTCTAGCTTTTTTTCAATTCTTACTATCCTCTGAAAGACCATATAAAAATGAGCCATCCAGTAAAGTTGAATTTAAAATTCTAAGAGTAACAAGTGGAAGTCAACTAGCAATTTTTCTGTATAAAAATACTACCCACATACTTGGCAACTTTGGGATTTCAGATGTTCTAAGCTCGTTTCGGTAGATTCCAACCCCATCAAGCTAACTGTGCGTCCTAAAACACAAAATACCGATACGGAAAGAAACATCAAACTTTTTCAGACAAATAAGGAAAAGCCTACGTGGAAAAGTTGAAATGAGTCTTGAACTCCAGATTAGCAAACTATTTCGAGATACCGCTAAATTGCTCACTAAATATAGCCCCTTCCGACAACGATTTTATTTCGCGACAGCACTACCAACCCTATAAATAATTGGTTGTTCGACGAAAGAAAACTACATTTCTTTAAAAACGATATATCATTTAGGCCTAGGGGATGGAGTAAAAAAACTCCTTTGTGATATGATAAGAGGGTTTCATTAATAAACGGTTTTACTTTATGTAGTATAATGTGCAGCAAATCGGCACTTCCTGATTGGAAGGATGTACGACTTATATTCATTTACGTTTTTATACAAAAATTGTTATTTGATAATGGGAGCCGTTAAGTCGGTAATTATGAGTTGAAAAACTCAGCAAAGAAAAATGTTTCCCGTATGAAGCTTTGATCTTGATATTTGAACAGTTACTTTTCCATTATAAGGTATGGAAGCAAAGAATCAAACGCATTAGAACACCATGGCAGCTCATTATTCCACTACATCAAAGAGAAATAAGTTCGCTTTGTACTATATACTCCTATGAACTAAACCTGAACCAATTTATTTTACTACGATTTTCTACGAATTGAAGGCTCTTATTAAATGTGCTCTTGTTGAATGTCTTTGTTGCTAGATTAAAGGACCAATCGGTTTCAGAGGAGTAATATTAATTAAAAGGAGCTTCTAAAGCAACATTAATTCTAGAATGTCTAATTCATGTAAGATTGTAACGTCAAACTGAATGTGGCAAAAGATCTGGTACGTTTCCAATAATATATACAGAATTCTGCGAACAATATAATCTGGTTCAATCTCTACGTTTTGCTTTAAACATATAATGCTTTTTCTTTTCATCTATACGTACAGTGACGTAAAACTGCAGGCTGTCAACGTTACGGGTCGTTAGATCGAGTTTATTTTTTTTCCAAAGTTACACGCTCATAAAATTCACAACCTATAAAATCAAGTGCATTTCGAACAAATTTAAAAATTGATAAATTTGCTTTATTGTTACAATAAAATTGTTATTATAAGTGAGAGCTTGGGGGTTTAAAAGCACTAAAAATTATATTTTTCCTAGAATCCTAAAGGGACTACAGCGGTTCTTGAAGTGTGTTCCGGAGAACCCTGGGATTCTGCAACAGCCCGATTTAATTTCCTCATCATCATCTGACATGGAAGCTAATAATTATTAAGTAAATTAGAAGGAACAACGAATAAAACAGTTAAAAGTTTTACACTATTTGTACACACAGGGTGGCCCACCGATAAGTGTTTCCGTCTACCTATCTTCAACCCCAAAATTGGGGTATCTTTTACTCTAACATTTTAAATGGTAGGAGGTATCAAAAGACAAACCATTTGAAAGCTCGATAAATTTGCTTTACAGAACTGATTTTTATTTTTGGATTCCGAGTATTAGTTCCCGCAAAAATGCAGTCCAAAGGATAGTAAAGTTCTGAAGCATTTATGCAATGACTAGACGGCCTTGGTTGATCATATGTTGTCGCAAATATTTGAATGTTTTTTACGTCAGCGCGACGTCGCATTTCCTAGTTGTCGTTGCTTTCTCTAAACATTTATAATGGTTTATTCGATTTCAGAAAGAGTTGAAATAATTGTGTTATTTTCGGAATCAATGAATGTACCAATAGAAATTGTTCAACCAGCAACATGCAAATAAGTATGTGAATCGCAAGTATATCTTGGAGTCAGTGAGAAAATTATGTATAGAAACTGGTCGTGCTCATTTAGAATATTTACCACTATGAAAATTGAACTGCATTGCCGCGGAAACTAATGTTGGGAATCCAAAAATAAGAACACTAGTGTAAAGCAAATTCATGGAGCTTCCAAATGGTATGTTTTTTGATACCCTTTGTCATTTAAAATTTCTGGGTTAAATTCACCCCATAAACATTATCACTGCTCTCTTAGCGAAGCCTTCTAATGGATAGCTCATTCAAAATCGGTATCTGGAATGCCAACGGCTTGGCACGAGGAAGTTAAGAACTTAAAACATTTTTAATCATTAACAATATAGATATAATGCTTATTTCCGAGACACATTTTACAAATAAAAGTTACCTCAAGTTTCCTAAATACACTATCTACGACACGCAATACCCAGATGGAACAGCTCATGGGGGTACTGCACTAATGATCAAAGCAACAGTAAAACATCATGTAAACACAAACTACGAGGAAGATTACCTTCAAGCCACTAGTGTCACAGTAAAAGACTGGTTAGGACCTATCATAGTTGGAGCTACATATATACTCCCCACCCAAGCATACTACAAAGAAAGAACAGTATACGCAGTTCTTTAACCCGCCCGTGACCGTGCTAATGGAATTTACGTGGCAGCCCGTGCGGGGTAACTCAGTTACCCCATGGTTTTCTTTAAATTTTTGGTACTTTACTTGTTTTATATTTATTTTAAAGATATTACAAGTCAAAATAAATGCAACAAAGCAGTTCTCTTAAGTATTTGATTTACTGACGATACAAATAAAAATTTATATATTCTAAATAAATGACGTAAATGTAAAATGATTAATTCTCCAACTGTTCGCATTCAAGACAAAATTATTTTTTTATTTCCTTCCGGGACATGGACATTGCAGATTGTTTTTCCGCATATGTGATATTTTTTACTTTCCGTCATGTTTTCGAGGACAGAATGAGCACCTTGTACTTGCAGCATTTTGAGGAATATTTACGGGTGGGTGCTATTCTGGTTATTTGGTATGGGATGAAAAAGTTAAAAAAATATTTCTAAAAATCAAAATTACTAACAAATATGATGTATTAACCTACGCTAATGTTTATTGGAGGCATACATGAACGGGCAATGCCGTGAATACATTATTTAAGAAAATATTTAAAAAAAATGACTTCTGGGGTAACTGAGTTACCCCGCACGGTCACGGAAGGGTTAAGAACAAAGTCACCTGGAGTCGTTATAGATATGTATTTAATAAATTATAAAAGCTTTAAATTTATTGCGATCTCGTTTTTTGTAGAAATTTTCGTATAGTTTTATTTAACTACTTATCAAGTAAGTTACCTGCAGATCAGTATTTATTTTTTAACAACAAAAGGCTCTGATTGATCTTTCTAAATGTTATTTTGTGAGTGGCAAACTGTTTTCTACGTTACATAACATATATTTCCATTTATTAAGTTTTTATAAATAATTTTTTTTAATTGCTGTATCCTGTTCTTACTGCTTTGAGAATTGAGATTCTTCAGTCTGCTAGTGACGATTTAGTTTTTAAAAGTTTATTTGAAAATTATATAGATACATATTTAATAAATCCATTATTGAAATTGAACAGTAGTTATGCTGTCTGTGACAAATGCAGTATCTTAATTATTTTAAATTGGTAAACGAAATAGCTTTGCTAAATTTCTTTTGTAGTCTTTGGACTTTTGTTTAAACGAAATATTGTCTTTTGGATTCTACGTATTTGGAAATAAAAATGTAAAACATGTTGCATTTCATATAAGCTGTTACATTCTTGTTTTAGAATCGAAATCTTTATAATGATATTTTTTTAACCTGATGCTATGTTGTATATGTAATAAGTGCCTCAAGCTTGGTGTGACCCGGTTGTAGAATCAACTAATTTGCAAGCAACCTTGGAATAGCATCACTGTTGCTGATTGTACATACCTAACTATTTTATGCAGTCAACTTTTTTTTATCATTTTATGGTTTAGAATGTATTACTGAAAGACTGGAATTAAACGAAGTGCATATTTTCTACTTGAACACTACACAGTTAAATAATATTTTGTAGTAAGCGTTTCTGTCCTATGAAAAAAAAATGTAGGCCTTATGAATTCTTTATAAATATGCATTTACATCTTCTTTTAAATAATCCTAGTCATATTATTTCACATTCAAATCAATTTTATACGTGATAAATTATAAATAACCAATGAAAATAAATAAAATATAATTAATGTTGCAGTAGAAAACCTTAATATTTATAAATGTTAGCTTTTGAATATTCAGCGATAGTCAAAAACAAGCAAGTAATATTTTTTAAATTATATTAAGGGTAATAAAATCAGCAGCACAAAATTTTCAACTTATTTTAATTATTGCTAAAACGCTTTTCCAATATTTAGCAATTGTACAGTTCTACTGAATCTGCTTTAGTTGAGATTCATGTTTTCAAAAAGTGTAACTCGTATCTTAGCAAAAATAGAGATCAGCTTGACTATTTATACCTAATTTTAACATTAATGTTTGCAGGTAAATTAATAATCGTTGATAGCTTTTATTAGTTAACTAAAAAAACTTATCAACTTATTCTCATTTATCACTTGTTATTATGCTTGAAACAGCAACATTCTTACATACTTTTTTTTCGATAATTCGTAGTAATGGTGTACAATTGCAAACAATAAAATATGATAATGAGTTTGTAAGTCCCTTAAATAGCACGCTAACTAAATGAAACTTAAAATTTTGAAATCTTGTGAATGATACAAGCAAAATCTACAATATCATCATTTCTTTGTAACGTTATTTAAAACTTTCATCTTTACAACAAATAATACCAGCCGAGACCAGTTTAATAATTCATATTTTTACACATAATTAATAGACCACACATTTGTTATATATATTATAAATATGAAAATTATTCAATGTTTTGTGAAACTGTTCAGGTTTTACCGTTCTTACAGACATATGTCTACTGCCGTTAATTATATAATTTTTAGACATTTGCATTTAGAGTAGATTTTGCACGTAACTAAAATAATACATCCTACAACAGCTATTAATAGAAAAATGAATTAATTTCATAAAGATGATAACAGTGTGTAATTTGTGTTATCACTATGAAACAATTATTTGCAGTACTTGAGTTTTATTTTAACATGTGTATTGTGTTTTAGTGGAACTAACATCCAATATACTTTACGAAATATCCAGTAACATTGGAGCAGTTCCAAAGCAACAGAAGCAAGGTAAAAAGAATAAACACATCGATTCATATGGAGCTGCAGCAGGCAGCAATCCACCCAAAAACAATAACGATGATGTTATAATTGTATCAGAACAACTTGTAAATTGTTCACCAAACAAGATGGATACAAACTTGTATACAATACCTTTGCAAAAGAAAGCACAACCTTCAGCCTCACCACAGCGTAAATCAAAGAAGGAACAAGAATTTGATAGGATTGTTTTACATGTGCGGCAAGGATCAAGAATTTTGATACTTATGAGGGGATTGCCAGGTAGTGGAAAGTCGTATTTATCTAAAGAGATCATTAATAAAGGACTGGAATGTGCCGACTACTCTACTTTTATTTTAAGTACCGATGATTATTTTATAAATCGCCGAAGTGGTAGGTACGAATATGATCCTATAAAAATATCAAGCGCACATGAATGGAATCAGCAAAGGGCCTATAAAACTATGAGTAAATTCATCAGTCCTGTAATAATTGATAATACTAATTTGCAGGCATGGGAAATGAAACCTTATGTTATGATGGCAATTGGTTTTGGTTACAGTATTGAAATTGTTGAGCCCTTTACACATTGGGCATTTAATGACAAGGAATTAGCCCGCAGAAATTCACATGGGGTTCCTAAAGCAAAAATAAAAGAGATGATTGATAGGTACGAGAAGAATATTACCTCGAGTAAATTGCTTGCTTTGTGGAATTTATCATATAGATCACATTTAAAGCCACCTGTAAATAGAAATTATCCTCCTATTCAACATAATATGATGCAATATAATGGCAACACTGAAGGGGCAATGTCGAATTCTGTTCTTTTACCCCATGCAGATAATGCAAATAATTCAACTGTAGCTAACTATGTGAACAATAAAAGTCCAAAGGCAAGGTCTTCTAAAACGAATGAAAATTTTAATTTAATGGATTTTGATGTTGATGTATTGTCATCACAATCAGTTTATGTATCTGCTGGTGTTAACAATGTGACAAAATTGAATTGTAATTCAGTTGACAGTATCCTAATGCATGAACCAACATACAGCACAGACATTCTTAAACCGTATATATGGAATTCTGAACAGTATAATTTAGTTTCTAATGTAAACGCATCAGAACCGGAAATGAAAAAAGCTCGCACCTATTCGAATTTTGAAAGTGACAATACAAGAGGCAAATCGCCTTCTAATGGCTCAGAAGAAGGTTCAATTACACAACTAACTCCGCAACAAATAGACCAAGCCAGAAATTTGTATCCAAAATTAAATCTTTCTTCCTGGGGATTACCTGATAATGCTATATCTTCATGGGAATCGTGGGATGTTGTAAGGCCGTTGAACTTTACAGAGGAACTTCAGAAAACTGACTTTGAGCAATTAAATTCCCATAAATCTACTTTCTTACAAACCTCTGATTCAACAACAAATACTTCCAGTGCTGATTTTGCTCTGCTTACTAAAAATTCTGTTTTGGAAGATGTAAAGTTGTTGAAAGCAAGAAATCGTAACATAAATGAGGGTGTTATTGTTCCACCGCCGATGAGTCCACCTAAAAAAACTTTATTAGACAAAAGTTCCATGACAAATGAGGATGTGCTTAGTGCTGCCTTATGTCGAGAGCGCGATGCAAATGATGAAAAGCAAATTCAAGAGCTTGTGTCACTTTTTCCTACCATACCTGTGGATTATTTAAGAGACGTGTATGAAAAATGCAAAAAGGACCTGAATTGGACTGTAGATTTGTTGTTAGATGACAATAAAGAACTTCTACCAGCCTTAAATTTACCAATTAGTAGTCCTATAGAAGAATTATTAGCCCACCCTGACAACGAATCCCTTCAAACAAATATGGAAGCATTAACAATTGCACCTGAACAAAAAAATGTTAATGATCTTGTAAAGAAAGAAAACGTTGAAGATATAAAAAGGTATTTAGAAGAAAATATTGAAATTAATAATGATTATTACTCTGAACACGTCTTGAAAATTAAGAATCTACGACATGGAATTACTAATAAACCTTCGACATCGAAGGCACTAGATTTTGATACTTATTGCACATCTTCAGGTGAGGTAATAGCTGTAAATTCTGATGTAGATTTAGATAACTTTGAAGTGGACATAGAATTTCCTGAAAATGAAGAAGAAGAAATGATGGAACTTAATTTGGGGGAAGGTGTTGTGTCACAACTAGAGGCAAAGTTTGGTTTCCCAGAAATGTTCCCTAAAGGTTTTCTACCTGTCGTTCATGTTCCGGTTTTGCTTGCTAGACAACTACATGCCTTATATGTAGAATCAGTGCTAGTTCAAATGGAAAATCAGAATCAGGTTTTGGAAACAATTATTAAAGAAGATGAAGAATTTGCTAAGAAACTGCAAATGCAAGAACAGTCCAGTCAATTAAGAGAAGGTGCAAAAACCCCTGATTTACAAGAAATCATGGATGAGCAAGTTGCAAGCAACTTATATCAGAAAGAGACTGAAGAATGGAAGAAATTGACACCAGACAATTTGGCCGCTAGACTGACACGACAAAAACTGTATGCTGCATTTCCAACTGTTGATAAAGTGTTACTCACCGAAATTTTACATGCACATAATAACTCTTATAAAGATACCATTGACGTTCTTCTGGCTTCTACAGAACATGATAAGATTTATGATCCAGAGGGGACTATAAGAGATCCTCCTCTTACAGAGAATGTTGTGATTGAAATGAAGAAGGCCGAGGAAGAAGTCACAGAGGTAAAATATATAATTTTTTTAGAAATAAGGAGAATTGTAACAACAGAAAACATTAATTTACAATTTATCATGAAAATTTTACGAATGTGTCGGTTATTACAAATTATGCATCTTTGTAGTAAATTTAAAATAATTGTAGTTATTATCATACAATTTTGGTTTATCATTTACCAATTCTGCTAATGAAATGTTACTTATTTTTTATTTATGTAAATAATATGACCATAGTTAGAAGTTGTATACATATGTTGAATATTAATTCTTATTACCGTCATGTGATAATTTGCCTAATAGGATAAGCTTCTTGAAATAAAATAATGTGGTACTACATAATTGATACTTTTAATGTAGTAATGCTTGGTGTACCTCTGTGTAATGAATATTACATATAATTAGCACCATAGGTCGAGGAGGCTCATTTCTCCATTTGCTTCTATTTTTAGCCTTTTCTTTCCATCTATCTATACAGGGTGTTCCTAAATATCATGTACATACGGAAGGAGGTAATTCCTTGGCTTATTTCATGACTAAAAGTTCATATAAACATAGGTCCGCAAACGCTTCGTTACTGATCTACGGGGTGTTAAATTTTCAAGTTTTTTTTAGTTTTTTCTTTATAGCTCCTGTAGTTTTTGAGATATTTAGCTCAAATTTGGAATACAGGTTACGCTGCAGGGCTTACATCATTGGGAGTGCCAAATGGTTGTGAAAATCTACAGGGAGGTACTTTTTCAGGGGTCATGCCCCTTTTTCTCCACCTGAAGTTTTTTGCGGTGCGCCGCTGGTAG
>JABXWE010005442.1:0-32903 GCA_014611495.1 Limonius californicus
AGAAGAGAACTATTCGGAAAACTTCTCACCTCAGTTTTCGGGGTAAACGACGATGTATACAGAGACATCGACAAATTAGACAATAACCTGCGCCAATTAATAGAGACATCAAATCATCAAGCAAAATTAATGCTGTCAACAATGTCAACCATCAATAAAGCCGAAGAAAGAATTGCCAAGAAGCTGGAAAACTTCAGAGCAAAGTTCAACCAAGGTCTTCAAACCATAAACGAAATGCGATCCTGGTACAAAACCATCGACATCAATAAATTAATCATCCATATTTTATCAATCTACCAGCTAGCGAACAATTACCTCCAAGAAATATCACAGAAGTACGACAAATTATTGGACGTCTGCTTCAAAAGAGGTCATCTGTTCGAGTTCCTAACACCATCAGAGGTGATAGACATTACTAGCAAAACATCCAAGAAGCTGCCTTCAAATATGATCATCTTACCTTCAGCCATGTATAAAATGAAAATGCAACAGGATGCCAACGTCATCAACATATTTGGATACTTCCACATAACAGAAACGACAAACTATGAAGTCATCAAAACAACTCCAATCCCAAGAAAAGTAGAGAATGGAACTTATTTAAGCATGGACATTTCATCTCAATTTTTGGCCATAGATTACAACAATCAAAAGTACTTCGAAATACCAAGTTACCAGTTCGAAAACAGTATAACAATATTTGAGAGTGTGTACCTGTGTTCGCCCACGGTAGTCGGCAGTATCGAAAATAATCCAAATTGCGTTATAGACCAATTATATCAACGTATGGATAAACCAAGCTGTCCAGTACACCAAATTAAAGTGACCACAATGGTATGGAAAGAAATGTACATGATCAACACTTGGCTGTTCATTACCAACAAGCCAACAAGAGCAGCAGTAATATGCAACAGCATTCGAGAAGATGTGATCCTCAACAATACAGGGATCATACAAGTGTTACCAGAATACATCATCGATACCAAACGTAACACGTTACATCCAAAAACGTTCAGTTACATCCCGGTTTTGGCAACTTTTACCAAAACCATTCCAATTGAAGTGAATGCTGCAAAAAACATAAAGCATACAAGGATCCAATCCAAAGACGCAGAACCAGTATTTCAAGCATCTGACAAAATGTCAGAATTAATCGAAGAAGAAATGGATTTGCAACAGAAATTGGATACCACACCATGGCACACGATCCATTCCCGGTCAGCAATAGTCAGCAGCATTTCCTCCATTACCATTATAGTAGCAGGGGTGTTATGTTTTACGTGTTATGGAGAAAATGGATCGCCTACTCAACTAAGAAGGGTCCAATTAGTCCCAACGAGAATCCAAGACGACCAACGCCCACCGCACGCGGAAGGAACAGAACGCCTCCGCAACCGTCCCCGGCCGAGGATTTCCCACTCCAACCACTCTACGCCGCCCCGGCAGAAATGTTCAGTTAACATTAACATTGTTAAAATTATTTGAATTATTAATTTTTATTTAAATGTACTACAATTAATTATTTAATAACGTAAGCATGACACAATACCACTAGTTCATTACATCGAAAGGAATGCAAAGTAATACGATATTTGCAAGCTTGCATTGTCGTAGGTTAGTTTTAGCGATTTAGCATATATGTTTTGAAATGTACTGATATTGCAGGTCACGTATTTAAAGTCCAGTTTAATGGATCAAAATTATTGCTGATTGAACTGATAGAATTTGTATATAAAACCACGAGTTTTTATGTAATTTGTCAGTTTTTGAGTTGCATTGACTAAGTATGCATTAATGAATGAGTCCAATCTGGCTCATTCGCTCTCTGAATTGTACCATTAGGTGTTATTGGTTTTTAATAAACATACTACAGTAACATCTTATTTTCACTTACTTGGGATTTACGACCCCAAGTTTGTTCAACCGCTTTTCACGTACTTCTGCGACATCGACGTTCTGCGTACGAGCCTGAATCCGCCTTAAGGGCTGTGACGCACTCATCACGACCTAAATTTCTTGAGATACTATTTTAAATAAGACTGATCGTACAAGCAATTGCTTGATGACAGCTACACGATTTGATACGTTTTAAAGTAAAACGAAAATGCAAGTAAATTGTAAATGTGCATGTAAAATTGATTAGTTTTTTTTAACAAAGTTAAAGATGTAGAAACAGACCAAGTGTAACAAGTGTCTATCAGGTTTGTATCAGACATTCATTCCATGCATTTGGTTGAAGTAGATAGCTCACTACTTTTCTTTTATCGCAACATTAATAATTGGTGCGTTAATTTCTTGGGGCAGTGTATTTGTCAAAATATTTAAAATAGTTATTATCGTGATGTAATCTCAATTTTATTTATTTTATCTGTAGATTAATTTATTTGCAATAAATTTGTATACAGGGTGTTTCGAAATTCGCGCCCACGGACTGTGGGATGGTGTTATGCGACAAAAACTAAACAAAGGTTCCTCTACCATTTTTCGATCAGACCACTATTTTTCGAGCTACTGCGGTTTTAAAAATCTGAAAATGGTCGAAAACGGTCTTCAGTTTCAATTTTAAATGTTTGATCAAGTGGTTAAAATTAATCCATGACAACTGTCAGAAAACAAAAGATAGTTCAAAACAATTTATTGTAAAAAGTTTGATGTTTACCTTTTCTTATCGTACAATTCAAATTGCGAAATAATGGCCGATAATTATTCAAATCGAGAAATATTGCGATATGCTGATGGCACTTGGGGCTTGTAATAATCGAGCAGGGCAAGCGGTGCGTTTATACGCGGTGCGACATCCTCTGCGGCGGCTACCAGATGCTAAAGTTTTTAGAAGATTAGAGGACCGAATTCTGTTCAACGGGAATGTTGCGGTGCCACCACGTGTAAATGCTGGTCGTCAGCGTCTACATGATGATGTAGCTCTTGATTTGATGAAAAATGATTCCTCAAGAAGCACTAGGTGCGTCGGCAGAGAATTAGGAATTAACCATATCCGCGTGTGGCGTGCCCTAAAACGTTACCAACAGCATCCGTATCACTATACTAGGGTGCAACACTTGCAAGATAATGATGGTCCAGTTCGACGTAGAGTTTGCGAATGGTACCTCGATCACCACGAACGTGACTTGAATTTCCGAGATTCCATTCTCTGGACGGACGAATGTTTGTTCACACGCGATGGTATTTTCAACGTACACAACGAGCACCTTTGGGATAATGAAAATCCACATTCAACAAGGATTAGAAATCACCAACACCGCTTCGGTTTAAATGTATGGGGTGGATTATTAGGTGATCCACTGGTAAGACATTTAAGCGTAATTTCCTATTCTTTTATTTCTATCCATTCCATTCCCTCTTTTTAGTTCATCCACATTTTGCCGAATCGCGCAAACGCACAAAATTATTTAAATTTCCTGCAACAAGATGTCCGGGAATTCCTAGATGATGTAGCTCTAAATGCACGCCAAAATATGATGTTTATGCACGATGGAACATTCAAAGGAATCCTATGTTGAAGGAAACTTGGCAGAATCTAACAGCGACTGTAGAATTGGACAAAGACGATAATCAAACAAATAATATTTCCAGTACAAAAAATATATAAACAGAACCAGAAAATACAAGAAAAACTAGTACAGGTGAACAGGCGAATAGAAAGATAAAGATGAAGCCAGACAAGAGGAGAATAACGACAGAAATGCTGATGCTGATAAATGATTAGGGAGGAAACCACAGGAACATGATGCAAATGGACACACCGAAAGCAGAAAAGGGGAGAAGATAATACAGTAGAGGAAGTGGTAGAAGTAAAACAGTACTAGAAGCGAATGCTATAACAATATGGAATAGAAAAGCATACGAACTCAAACGCATAAGAAAGAAATAAACCGAATAAGGAACAATTTGGAAAAATGTAAATTGGTAGAGGAACATTTAGAAGGAGTGAGAGAGAGAGAGAGATCACATGGACTGAAGACGTAAAAGAAAAAGCACTCATAATAATAAGGTCCGAAGAGGAAGAAAATTAATAATTAAAGGGCTATTCTGCAAAAAATACGATAAGATACGAAAAGATAATAATTTTGTAAGAAGCAGGTAATAAATGATTTGCCAAAGAGACCACTAGAAGAAGAATAAATAATGCCAAAGACATAAAAGAGAGAATGTTATTAAGAAGGCGAGTGAAAGAGAAAAAAACTGAAACAGCAAGATAATCCGGCAAGAAAATGTGGAAAAGAAAGACAAATTAATGTAATATGTGCGAGGACGGAATATAATTCGGAAGTTCAAATCCCCGACTTGATGCCTGACGGACGGCCTACCCAATCGCTTTAAATAATTGGGTACTTGCGTTCGAATGAAGAAGGTGTTATAATATGGATGTCTAATGCGTGATGCCCACCACATCACCACGTGTTATAAATTTGACATGCAACAACCGCCTTGAAGGCCAAACTCCTTCATGGGGGTAGAGCATCATCATTATTATAATTTTACGAAAACGTGGGAAACCTAGTAACAAGTTAAAAATGAAATAACTGATAACGTTAAGACAAAAAATGAACAACTAAAAAACTATATCCTATGCAAATAAAGAAACACTAGTGGTGAGAAAATGAATTAATAACCGAATGCAACATTGGCAAGACACGGATAGTAAAACAACCACTAAAAAGATATATAACTGTATCTGATGAAGTTGTCATCCAAAAATAGATGAAGCAGAAATCAATACCCACTGATCAATGCGGAAGTAAAGAAAACATTCAGGTTTAACAATGAAAATGTTAAAAACGAACTAGTTACATGGTAGTAACCAACACAACAGAAGCGTGGAAATAGAGGAAGAGATCAGAAATGTACGAAAATAAGGAGCATTACTATAAACGCGCAAATAAGACACTTCCGACAGAGGATAGAGAAGATTTTCCGGATTTAAATCATATGAGACACGATGTGCACATGCAGGTACCACAACTTACAACTAAAGAAATAAGTAAAACTTAAAAAAATGATAAATGGACAACGAGGTGGCCCTGGAAATACATCAACAGAGTTGCTCAAACAAGGCCCATTCGAAGTCTTAGAAATTCTTTCTGATATTCTATAATGTATTTAGCAATGATGGTCCTAAGCAATGTAAAGAGGAATTCGCGTTCTCAATTTATAAGAAAGGAAGAAACCTGACTGTACAAACAGCAATAGGATTACTTGAACATCCGTAAGTGGTCAACTCTATAGGTGAAGATTAACCAGAAGGACGAATTGTTGTTGCGTATAATTTAGTACTGGTTGCGGACTATACTGAAGATATCAGTTGTATATATTAGAGATGAATATGGACAGTGAAGTTTCTAAATAAATGTAAGTATTCAAATATTTAGTTATAGTAGGAGCGTGGTACTATTTACAATTAGACACGGATACAAAAAGAAGTTGTTAAGAACTGGATGCCACGTTCACAAAAGAAACTAATTTGATAAAAATATAAATAAGATGACTAATCTAGGAAGAAATGCCGTCTACAAATTCAACTTAATCTGGTGTAGCGACGGTATAAAGAAGATTACTAGTACAAAGAAACATATCAAAAACAGAAGTGAAACTAATGTTTTCATAAAGAACAAAGACCTGAGAACGAAATAAATGAAACGAGTGACAACTACAATCTAGAGAAATAAATGATCTACGGCTGTAAAGTTTCCAGATTATACTTTAGAACAAACTAGGAGCTAAAGGTTGGAATGAATGTTAGACAAAAAATCATGAATATGATAGAACAAAAACGGATATTGTAGTAAGGTCACACACATAACAAGAAAAATGACCTAAACAAATTTGGGACTGGATTCCAGCTGGAAGAGAAAACAAAGTAGTCCACGCAATACGTGAATATTAGAAATGTGGGTAACACTGATGATTAGATTAGTTTATCAGCAAGGATTTGCAATGGGTTAGTTAACTCAGTTTGTACTTCGACTGTGTGGTATTACCTACGCCCCTGATCCTTTCACAGTAGACCTGTGGCCTCAACGAGTTGCAGGGTATTTTTTTACGAGCTCCTCATTCGTGAAGATTGTTTTACGGAGTGTTTCCCAGAATAGTTGTTGTTTCTTGCGGTAAAGTGGCAGACAGTCAAACATTATGTGTGAGGCTGCTTCTTCCTCTTCTCCGCATTAGTCTACAGAGTGCATCCTCCTCTTCACGCTCCAATTTTTTGTAGATGTTTTCGCAGCTAGTGTCCTGTTATAAGTCCTACCAGCCATCTAATCTTAGTTCGTCCGTCGTATATCTACTATGAGTCTGCGCGAAGGCGTCCAATTATTTCCTTTCCCAGTTTTGTGGCTTGTAACGGTCCACATTTTGACTGCTGTTCGGATGTTTTGTTTGGGTATACTGAATAGATAGTAGAGGAGGAGGAGGAGGAGGAGGAGGTTCTAGCCCTGCTAATGAAGTGGATGCGCCAGTTTTCACGATGGTATCTGTTTTTCATTTCCCTACACCCCTGTGTGACCTTATACCTACATGAGCTGAACTATACTTTTCTTGTTCAGATGTCAGATGTCAGATGTCAGATGGTATAGATATTCTCTCGCTAATAAGGAACAAATATGAGGTGTGTTTTTATGGCAGGTTGCCTGTCATATAGAATGCTTATACGTTGTTAGATGTACCCGCCGTTTGCTTTCTCCTGGATATATTCTTCTTCTTCTTCTTAGTTTTTAGCCGTTTTCTATCCTCTGGATACAGGTCTTGTTACCAAAAACCTGCGCACAAATCCCCACGGGGAACAACAAGACAAATTGACCAACACGCTTTCTGGTAACAAATTAGGAAACACCGAAATATTCTACCCACGGGTAACTCGCTGCATGTATCAGTGTTTTCACCATGGCTCACTCAGTCTGAGACACGGGGTGGGTGAAAACGATCTTCAAACTGCAATCTTCAAAGGGCGCCATAATTCTACGTCACCAGTCGTCGTGCAGCGATCAGTCAGACCTACCTTACCGAATGCACATGAGGGTAAACTGTTACCACGCAGAATGAACTTCAACGGTTCCAACAAACACACAAACAAGGAAACAAGACACAATAAAAGGCAACAAATTAAGTAAATACTGATAATAATTATATTGACCAAAAGTAGGCGAACACCCTGTATAAACACCGATAACCAAATAAATACAATACCATATCAATCCAATGTATATTAATACACCCTGTATGTATATTCAATAACTATAAATATCAAAGATATGACCCAAAGCAATTTATACAACCTGTAGATAATTATTTATAATTAAATCATATGAATCACACTTGGATGAAGCCCAAGTTGCAACGTTAAAGAAAATTACGAAGTCGATAAAATCAATATGACACGTAAGAGTTAGACTATGGGAGAATAACAGAAGCATTCGAGATGACTCGAATGGTAGGAAACAAATTACGTTCCACAGGTATGACGTTTGAAAACAGGGAGAAACAGTTTAGCGGATTTACCCCTATTTCACTGATTTGAAAAATTACAGATCTATTCCAAAGCTAATAAAGTATGAATTTTTGACCGCTATCCGAAGATTCCGCACGCTGGGGAAAGATTACGCAAGGCCTTGTATAATACAGCGTTTAATTACCCGGGACGCATTATCGGGAATTCGAACCGCGACAAAGTACAACCCCAATCCGCATACTTTCCTCATAAAATAATTCTTAATATCGCAATGAACCAAAAATATTTACCACACATCTAAATCTTTAACAGACGGGTCAATAGACACTACGGCAGCATATAAAAAATGCATGTGATGTATACAGCTGACAGTTAAATATAAACAATAAATTTGGGTGATCCTATAATACACTGAAGTACGACAAATTGATATAAAAAATATATATACACTTGCTGAAGGTAGGTGACCTTCAATAATTCGTTACTAAATGCAATGTGAACAGAAATATTACATTAACCTACACATTTTTAACTCACAACACTCGTGCAAACAAAATAACATGAAGACCTTCTTCTAGGCAATTTACGGGCAGATCTCGTGGACAACCCCACGTCCTTCAGGTAACAAAGCTCCAAGATGGAAGAAAACAAATTATAATTGCTAACCTGTGCTTCTGTATGTGTCCAAATGGGCGGATAACAGCAATTTCCGATGGCTAGCGTTCCCCAGGTTAACGAAGACGACTTCTTCTACAGGACCAGCCAGGTAACTCAGGAAGGACGAGTACGGCTTCCGAAACAGTAAAATTCTTCTCCCGTCGAGGAACCCCGAATAGACGAAGATCGTCTACAGGGAAGCGGTCCACGGGCAGCTTCAGAAATACGGCCGCAAGTGTTTTCTTCACTACACCAAACCATGCGGCGACCCGTAATTGAAGGATACTGGTAACTTATTATAATCGGGCATAAAACCCTCGAGCGTTTATGAAATCTCCAAACTATTAAACACAATAAAGCATAAACTCTCTTTTAGGTCAGGATGATTAAATTAATCCGAAATATTCGAAGATATGAATCTTCTCTCAATCAACCTCACAACTTCACCTGCGTACAGCTGCACCACGCGAAAGTCCAGAAGGAAGTCCCCAAAAATTTCCCCAACAGGAAACTCCCCCGCCTCAGAATCAAAATTCACACCTACCTTCCAAAAATGTTTAAAATTCCCTATTTGACTGGAACTAAAGAAATTCAAAATCCCACAACGTCAAGACGTTCACCAAAATCTGAAGGGTATGCAACCAAGCACACACCTAACACGTACAGGAAACCTAGGACAAAAATGTACACATAATAGCCTCCCTCATGTTTTTCCAATTTTCACGATTTTGCGCGACTTCATACAAGTTTAATCCTCCTATTTTTTTGATATCGTCGCTCCATCTCATCTGTGGTATACCTACTTTTCGTCTTTCGCCCCATGGTCTCTATCTAATCACTTTCCCGCTCCACTTATCTACTCCTCTGGCCACATGTCCTACCTATTCCCACTTCAATGATGCTGTCCTTCTAATGACGTCCTCTACTTTTGTGTTTTACCTTATCCAAGTGATATATTACGTTGCTGCAAATATTTCAGCTTGAAAGACTGTAGTTTTTAGTTCCTAGAGGTACCCTGATGTTCTCTTTTAGTGCTACATCATATATTCCGGCCCCTGTGCCTTCTGCTGTGCGAGATCCGTCTGTGTACCAGACTAATCCTCTTGACAGATAATCAGGGCTCCTTGGACCTAATCATTACAATCGTATCTCATAGTGAATGGATTCTCAAAGGACTACTCTGGAAGGATACAGCGGAGACCCATTCCTGTATTTGTGTATGTCACATCGTTCCTGGTTGGTGCACCAGTTGCCGATGGATTTCATTCTTTGTGCTCCAATCCATGCGTCCCTTGTATGTGCACATCTGAAGAAATTTAATCAGAAGGCTTCTATAGGTGCAGTGGGAGTAGGTACTGTTTATGACTCCACAAATGCACAAACAAGCCAGATTCTGTATCCTGGTTAGTTTTTGATTACTGTTTTTTGCTCAACCTTAGGCACATTACCGATTGAAAAGATAGCATTAACTGGTGGAATCGATACGACAGAGAGTGACAGTTGTAAATTAAATATCCCAGCTGTGTGAGAAAACGGTATAAAGAACAAAATATTCAAGTAGATAAGTAAAACGAGGGAGGAATATATACATATGCGGTTCCACCTTTCCCACTATTTGCTTTTCAACTAAGCTATTAAATGCAAAGCAGTAGAAAAATGTAATTAGAGGCGTGAATAAAATTACAAAATTTATGGAAATCTGGTAGAAAAATATGCCCATACAAGTTGCTATATACCAAATTTAGGTAGGCAAAGAAAACAAGACTACGTCTCTTTAAATCAAAACTTTAGATTGAGGTTTTCTTCAACAATATGTTCCAGTAATGGAAATGGAAGGCCGAAATTTGTTTGTTTTCTAAATTATTAGCAAGTCCTTATTTAGAAAGGAAAAAAATGCCTGATTTATTAACAATAGGATGGGGATGGAGAAATGATGTAAGCAATAATATTATACCAGTAGAAGAAGATATAAAACTTACTAATAAATGATGGTAAATGAATTGGTGTAGGACAGCTAAAAATATGGGGAGCAATACACAAACACAATGCAATATGAAAGGCGAGTAAGAGGAAAAAACTGTGAGGCGAGTTTGGGGTCACTGAAGGAGAATCTCCCAAGAAATGGTGAAATACGGAAACATAAGAACTGCAAAGACAAAAGTAGAAATTTGAATAACACATTTGAAAATGAGGAAGAAATTGTTAATTACATAACAATTCTGAATTATCAAACCCTGTATCAAAGAAGTGGGAAAAACTTTTCAAATTTCAGATCTTAGGACTTACCAATCACTGCCAACGAAAACAGAAAAATCAATATAACCATAAAAGACGTAGACAACTATGTACACAAACTGAGTAAAATAGAAATTACAAAAAGAAATTAAATGGTGCTAGGGCGTGGGATGAAAGTGCGCAGAAAGGGAAACTATATTAAATTACAGTAATGAAGACAAATAAGAAAAGAAACAATATCAGAACAGAGAGCAATAAAAATGCCTGAAAAGTACGTGGGACACCTCCGCAAGTTGGCAAAGTTAATGGAACATAAAATAATGTATCAAAATGAAATACTTGCTGGAATAAATAGTCTACGGTCTACAAAATATGTTTATAGAGCTAATTTGAAAATATAAACCTTTCTGATATTTTTAAGTGAGTTTATATTTATTTTTGTCACTTAGCAGTAATGTTTAGCATCAACGGATTTATACAAGGGTAATTGGAATCAGTTGTGTGTGCAGACCAGACACAATAACTCGATTAGGTATTTCATATTTTTTATGTTTTCCCCTTTTTATATTTCGTACAATACATTTTATTTAAAGCACAATTTCCGTTTCACATCAAAATTCCAGTCCATGTTCTGGATAGCGTTAACAAGGTGAATATTCCCATTCATTCCCGTCGGTTACAAGCCATAAAACTTTAAACGCAAGTTTGATCGAGCTTTCAAAATTAACCACGCGTAGTGTCAACATATTAATTTTTCATACGTAAACGGGGCGTAGAATCGCAGCGTTTGTTTACACATCCGAAAATTGTACCGGCCCAGTTTAATGTACTTCCGGTTCGAGACTCCTGGATGAAAGTGCACGCATTACCGGATGTGTCCTAATAAACCCGTTAGTGCATAATTTATGGGCTTTCGTGCCAAAATTAGCAGCCGAGTTCGTCGAAATTTACAAAACACGCGTTTCCAACACCGTTAATAGTTTACAACTGTAAACACCATTAACTGGCGTGTGTTTGTGCAAATACCGCGTGTTTTCGTACGCTTTCATTTTAGAAATTTACAACTGCAGTAAAAGCTGATCCAACACAGACCAAGTCCGACTATAGGATTCTGTCATAAATTTCACGGTAACTCGATTATTTTGGATCTCATGAAGTCACTTAGAAGTTCGGAGATGTGTAACTCGTTTACTCAATTTACCTAAACGTGAGAAGTAGTTCGAAAACTGAAAATAATATTAAGTCTTACTATAAACCTGCATTTATAAAATAAGTTAAGGCATAGCAATATAATTTTGATGTAGGCTACAATCATGTGAAATATTTTCCAATTAAATTTATTATTTGATTCAATTTATTACGTTACTGGAATGTTAAATCAACACACACACACACATCAAGTCAATCATTGCTTAAACCTTCACATAACCGATTTAAATGAAATCCCGGGATATGTAGTACAGTATAAAGATACGGAAATGTAACAAATGGTGTTACGAAGAATCTAGAGGACCACATGCAGAAAGAGACGAAGCTCGACAGAAAATGCTACAGAAGAAAACTAGGAGGAACACAGAAGATTACCATAATAAGAAAAGACAGTACAAATACGGTGCAGAAAAAAGAACATAGCCCATGAAAAGCAGAAAATAGAGGTATTAGAATAAAATAACAGAAACCAAACTATAGGAGCCTTTTACTAGAAGGTGAAAGAATTAAGAGGAAGATTTTAAACTAGAATAAATACATATAAAAACAAATAAGGTGAACTAACAAAGAGACTATATCAAGGAACTGCTGGAAGAAAACGACAGTGGAGAGGAAGAAGAAGAAGGCAAAAAAGAGAGCAAGTACTACGGCCCACACCGGAACGTAGTACCGCCATCGAAAGAAGAAGTAGAACAACAAGTAAACATTCGTAATAACAAAACATCAACCGAAGAAGACCAAGTGAGAACGAAATTAGTCAAAAATGAAGGAGGAGAACTTCTAAACAAAATACAGACAAAAATAAAAATTCCTGAAGGCTGGACAAACTTAATAATATATCTCTTGTATAAGACGAAAGAACTGCGCCATTGCCGGTCCCAAGCCCGGATAAAAAAAGTGCGGATGGGGAAGAGTACTGATCACCGTTGTCAGAAAAGACAATCGATCTAGGTGAAGGAAACACCGAAATAAATAGCCGATAATGTGCCTCGGAATACGGTTGGACATCAACGAGAACTTAAGCTTAGGAAATGGATTACGAATATTGGGACCTCGCATGTGAAAACCTGCAGAAAAAAAATGGAAAAAATTCTAAGGAACATCAAAGAAATAAACATGGACATAACATCTCCCTCAAAAACAAACAGAAAGGAGCAGGTTGAAAACTGATTGGTAAATATATCCAGTTATACAGCGGCGTGCCTAAAGAAGAGCGAGCCAAGCGTAAGGTATCTCTACTAATTCACAAAAAACATAAATCAAAAATAACAAATTGGAAGGCAAAAAACGAAAGACTAATTACTGCAAATATCAACCATCGTGGCCATAAACTACACATAATTGATATATAAGCACCCAACGACGACGAATCTATGGAGAAATTGTATGCACATGTCTAACGTACGGTAGAAGAACATGTAGAATAATCATAAATTGGAATCCAAACAATAGAAGAAAACGGAGACGTCCGCCGAATACCTGGAAAAAAGAAATTGTGGAATCAATGTCCGAAAGAAACCTAGCAGAATGCGGATGGAGCGATAGAAAAACATGACGAACGGCTGCTGTAGAACGAAGACAAACGCTATAATAAACGGCTTATATACTCGTATATTGCTATGATATTATAATGGGGGGCTTAAATACTAATTGGGCGGGGGTGCCATCTAAAGGTTTTATTATGATTTGTTGTGTAAATTAATAATATTTTAAAAATGGGTTTTGACAACATGACAGTTTTCCCATCTGTCATAATCTTTGTATTTTCATTGGTAATTAAGGTAAATTAAAAAAGGAAGTTTGTTTTTGTTTTTGTTTGGGGGTTTGTTTTTGGGGTTTTTTATTTGGACGTCATAAAAAAATGTAATATTTAAAAAGGAGAATACGGCATCATTAAACGAAATGTGGTTTTAATCGTCGCAAGTAGAAAATGGTAAAGTACGATGTGTCGGAAGGAGCCGGGAGTTCACGGAGAACTGTACCAACCAGATGGAAGTGTATGCTGTCTGGGTACTACATGAATAGCCGTCCAGGGGCATTTTAGCGTGCCTAGGTACAGTGTAAAGGTTGGTGCTGATAAAAGATAAACTAGTTACGGTGACATTAAAGCAAAGTGACGGTTCTACGAATTTGTACGTGTTATTAATTTTTTGTTGAAAGTTTTCAATTTTCTTGTATGGGGCGAAGCCAGGAGGAATTCCCTGAGAGGACAGTTTTATGTTTGAGCTATTGGCATAAGTTGTTTGTTTTTTACCATGACTTTGATTACACAGCAACTTTTTGTCGCCACCAACGTGGGGCTATAATTATAACTATAATAGGGCGAATAACCATAGCATTATATACACACACACATATATGTATATATATGTATACAAGAAGGAAGGAGATAAGACAGAATAGAGTTAAGAAATCTTAAGCTAGTACCAATCAGGGATTTGAAGAGGAAAATCGACTACCGACCACATATTCCCAATTCGAACAAGTCAAGAAAAATGTTTCGAATACGACGTTGAGGTCCGTCAACCCCACGTAGACAAAAAAAATAAGCATTTTGGAATGCCAGCTGAGCTAGTTCAGCTCACGAAAACGACAATCTAACAAATGTGTGATACACCGAGAAAACCTATCCAAGCAATTCGAAGTGAAAAGAGGGATCAGGCAAGTCGACCCATTGCATACAACATTATTTATCCTAGGATTAGCTAGATGTATCAGGAAGACAGACAAATATGTATAATAGAGCGTGCCAATATATGGCATAAGCAGACTACGTGATGATCCTAGCTAGAACAAAATAAGCTCTAAGGACAACATACTGCGAATTAGAAAAAGACGCAGAAACAGCAGGCCTGTCGGTAAATGAGGGAAACAACTACAGCAGGAATCGTAAGAATAAATTGCAACACCTTTGAGTAAGACACAACATTTTAAATACCTAAGAAGCATGATCACAGAAGACAACAAGACAAGCGCCCAACAAAGACAAGCATCGCAGCGGGAATCAAAAGCTATTATACAACGAAAAACATATTCCAGTCAAGGGCTGCATAAAGAAACACAAGAAGATAATAAGCAACACAGTAATAAAGCCAGTAGTTACATACGCAAGCGAATCAAACAAAAAGATTATAAAAAACTGGAAAGATGCGAAAGAAATATACTAAGACAAATACACGGTCCAGGTCAAGAAGGAGGAAAATGCATTATCCGAATGAACTACGAGCTAAGAACACTACATAAAGATCCCGATGTAATCGTCACAATGAAGGTACAGCGGTTGAAATGCTTGGGACCTTATCAGGATGAAGAGTGACCGAAGTCCACAAAAGGCATAGGGAAGGAAGCCAGAAGGAACAAGAAAACCGGGCCAGTCTAAGAAAAGATGTAGTAAAGATGTGGAAGATGACCTAAGAAAGTTAAAAGTGAAATGATAGAGGAGGAAGGCTCTATACAGAAAAGAATCAAAAATAGTCACTGGGCATACCAAAATCCTACGCGGATTGTAGAACCAATAAGGGATGTGAAAAAATATGTCAAATATAAATTCGGGTAGTTGAAATATTAGGAATTGTGAAGTTATATTCCGTCAAAAGATGAAAAAGGTTCCCCTTTCAAGCGTACAGTTTATAGTTTAAAAAATATATGTATTCCGAAAGTTGTGCCTAAGATTATTTATATAGGGTGATAATAAATAAGTGATACGAATTTCTGGAGTATGTAGGAGATTAAAAATAGACCAAACTATAATAACAAACTCATATCTGGAAATGCAGCGTTTTCAAGCTACAGGTAACAGTAGATATACACCTGAATGCTATTTAATTGGGCTTTTTCCAGCAACATCTCACCGACCCCATTTACTTGACCCCTTTGCGAGAAGTGTTGCCCGAATTGTTGGAAGAAGTACCATTGGAGATTCCTCAACAGATGTGACTACAATAGCACGGTACGCCAGCACCTTTTTCGTTTACCTTCCGATGCTATATCGACCAAGTATAAGCTGACAGTGACGGATTGGCCGTCGAGGACTAGTAGCGTAGCCGCCACGATCCCCGTACCTAATTCTCTCAGACTTTTATTATGGCGACATATGAAAAGTTTGGTTCATGAGACAAATACCGAGTCTGACGGAAATCTGCTAGCACGTATTCTGCTTACAGCGCAAGAACTCCAAACAATGCCCGCCATTGTTGAAAGAGTATACCAAAAGAAATATGCTTTGGAGGTTTTTGCAGCAACCATTGTAGTGTTTAACTATTATGAACATTATTCCTAAGTCCAGTCTTAGCTCGAAAGCGGTGCCTTACTGGATATGAGTTTCCTAATAAAAGTTGGTCTATTTTGAATCCCCTATAAATAAATTTTTAACGTGTATTCATTAACGTCCTGTACATTATCTTACAATACGCCGCGTTCCTAAACGATTGTCGAGATTTCCAAGTTGCTTAATTTTTCATAACTGCGGTAAACAAGAACAAACTTCACAATGTATCAAACAGTAACTGTATGAATTCTCACAGTGTTCAGTGTGAGCACCATTCATAACATGGCACACATACAGCTGGTAGTCTAATTCTTGCCATATTCTGTTCAGCATTTCTGGTCCTTCACGTACCCGCATAGGAAGCAATCACATGGTGTGAGGTCGGGGGACCGTGGGGGCCACAAATAGAAATAGTCCTGTAGACCAGCACGTTCTGTACAGCGTCGGACAGCAACATCGTTCAATCATTCTTGCATACACCACAGTGTTGTTTTTGGTATTTCTAGTTAACGGCTGGCAAAATTCATAGATTTTTAATGAATTCGTAAGAAATCGGCTCTGACATTGTCCACTCGCTCGTCTGACACGCGGACGTCCTGAACTTTTTCCTTTACAATTACACCCTGTCGTATGAAACTGCTGATACCATCGACGAATGCTGTTGTCGGACAGGGGATCCCTTCTAAATTTACGTCTGAAGGCCCGCTGTACAGAAACTACCGAATTGATCTTCGCAAGTTGCAAGGTACAAAATGCGTTATGCTCGGGAGTTGCCATGTTGCACACCAGCGCTGTCACGCGGCGAACGGGAAAAACAACTTTCATCACGTCATGTAAAGTGATATATACACGGCCTCCGGCATAGCGATAACGACCATATTAAATCCCGACAATCATTTACGAACACGAAGTATATAAGATACGCTTTCATTCGGCATATAAGTTGTTCAAGTTTCTTTTCATCATTTCTACCTGATAACATTAGTAGATATACTACATAGAAACAAAAATAACATAATATTCAATCATTATCATCACATTTTTGTATAAGTATCCGACTGATAACCAAGTAGAGGACTAATCAAATTTTTTTTGAGCGGCAAATTTTAAAATAAAATAATTTACATATCAAACAATGTACCAAAGTAATAAACATTTGCATCGGTAAGAAGTTCCTTTAATATTTACTACTCTATCTGTAGTGCAGATCTACATATATAAATAAATTAACAAATTCAAAGACTGTAATTTTATAAAGTAATCTATTTTCCAGGTTATGTAGATTAAATTCTCAAAGTTCAATTGCTTAGTTATTATTTTTTTCAATTCATTTTCTATGCAGTTTGCTTCTTTCTTTAAAATCTTTGTTTTTAACTTCTTCTTCCTAAAATGCTTAATCTCGTACGGGACGTAACGACTTTCTCTCCTACGCCTTTGTTGTGCGTTTAAAGTGGCACAGACATAAGGGACCTACACTTAAACGTGAGCTCCGAACTGCGTTAAGTGCAAACACTTCTACTCCAGAAGAGATTTACAAGGCAGAATACCTCGCTGGATTGCTATTGCATTGCGAAAGAAAATGGCTGTTAAAAATCCGATGTTGGGGTACTGGTAATGGAACCCCAGAACTTCAGCGTAAAAGTTTGACCTGTAGCCCAAAACTGCCTCGTCTCTGCGTACTAACGATAATTCTTACTTTCTGCTCTTTCTTGCAGTAGTTGTTTAGTACAATAACTTTTTTATACGGAACCGGTTCTGCGTTAACACTTTGTTTTGTTACTCCGCAATGATTCTTCTCTATTTAAATCTGGCAGTGTATTTTATTCAGATTTTTCTAAACATCCTGTTAGACTGCTACAACTATATGTCTATTGTCTATCCCTAAACTCTTCTCTTCAACATGCTTTCAGGTGACCTTCGTCCTTACCTTTAGATTTAAATAGATAAGAAACTATATTCTTTGAGGCTTTCGCGGTTTCTCTAACTGTCAATATTACAATTTACTTTCGGCTTAGACCGCGTCGTCATTTGGGAGCTACACCCAGCATTGTCAGGTAAGGACCGACTTGTAGCTTGTCTGCCTTTACAAGCACTTTCTCTAGAAGTTTGAGCAATATTTGTTCGTAGGCCCTGCCTGCCTGAATAGAACACTGGGCCAGTGTTCTATTCACTCTGAAGATGTAAGCTGCAATGTCTTGCGAAACGTTAGTTTGTATGGGTTCACAAACAGCTAAGAGGCATAAGACGATTAAGACTTATTGTCCTGGCAAACAAAATACATCAAGATCAAATTCTTGTCCGTCCCAAAGTTTGAATAATATAGTCACACGGCCCTGTTCAGGCAGGCAGGGCCTACGAACAAATACTGCTCAAACTTCTACAGCAAATGCTTGTAAAGGCAAACAAGCTACAGGTCGGTCCTTACCTGATAATGCTGGGTGTAGTTCCCAATTGACGACGCGATCTAAGCCGAAAGTAAATTGTAATACTGACAGATAAGAAACTACCATTTTCTCTTTTTTTCAGCCTTTCGAGCTGCCACTCTATTTTACTGTTATGTCTGCACCACCTGCTCCTTGTTCTTTTCTTTAGTGGAGACGAGATACCCATTCTAATATTAAACGTAACTAAGTACTAACTGATTTATTCTTCCACATTCCCCTTCTACATTAAGGTAATTTTGTCCGCAATTGCTAACTTGTAAGTTCTTCATATTCCTTTTCTTAGTATATTGACGTTCACATTTTTACTTTTATCTACGATTTCATCCTCTTTATCATCAGGTTTTGGAAGGAGAAGAAGGTGTAGCTATGTTTCTGATAGTGCGGCTTAAATGTTAATTTTGTTTTTCTCGTCCTACCACTTAGTGTATATTTACTTTACCTTACTGGATTGATTTTTGGTTTTCATTATTATTTTATTCTCTTTAACACACCTTTCTTCGAAAGAGGGGGGGATGTTTGATGTTTTTTGTAATACCAGAAGTTCAAGAGGGAGGGATAAATAGACGGGTGTTTAATTTTGTTTACGTGAAGGCACGTCGTAGCTTATTGACGTATGTACATAACCTCACTTATAAACATTGGTTATAAGAAAATACGTTTAATAAATGAAAGAAATTGTAGCAAGGGATAATAGAAATATTGGCTACGTTCTTCAAAATATTTTAAAATTATGTGTGTAACTACATTTTAAGGTAGGTACTTTAAAAATGGATGAACAAGAGTTCAACTGCATGTTGTTATGTAACATTGTGTGATCCATTCCTAGAGAAAGCTGAATTTGTTGTGATAATTGCAAATGGAATTTTAGAAACTACTAATACAAGGTGGCGCAAAATCAAGTTCCTGATTTGTTTTTTGTATAACAGTAAGGTTAATTAAAAAACACTCATTTTGTGAACCATAAATATTTATGTGAACTTTGAAATGCTGTTATGCTATACACTAAAAACGATATCAACCAAATGACTAGCATTAATGCAAGAGTGAACTCGTTTTAGAGCATTTTTCATTACGTTCTCCAATATTTCCCGTGGTGTATTGGTGATTTCTTCCCATTTGTTGGCTTTTAATTCTTCTAGATTTTCAGGATTATTCACAAAAACCCGATCTTTGAGATAACCCTATAAAAAGAAGTCGGGCACCGTTAAATCAGGTGATCTTGACGGATACATCACATCGCCGTTTTTGGAGATAATACGCCCAAGAAACATTCTCCTCAAAATGGCCTTTGTTTCACGGGCTGTGTGCGCTGGGGCACCATCCTATTGATACCACATATCCTCCTGCTCAAGCTCTTCCATTTCTGGAGGAAAAAATTTTGCAACATTGTTCTATAGCGCTCTACGTTTACGGAAGTGCTTCTTCCTCTCTCGTCCTCAAAAAAATAAGGCCCGATTATTCTTTCAGCACTAACCCCACACCATACAATAACTTTTGGCTCATGTAGCGGTAGCTCGTGAATCATTCGTGGGTTCTCACTTTCCCAGAAACGGTAGTTTTGTTTATTCACAGCTCCATGCAGATAGAAATGGGCTTCGCTCATTACGATTTTTTTTGAAAAATTTGCAATTTGGTTTTCAATGATAGCATTACTGTACTGTAGCCGCTTTTCAAAATCTCTGACAGTCGTTCGAGGGGTTGGAGGTCCCCCTTAGTATAAACGGTAAGAGTGAAAGAAGAATGAATGAGAAAAGGGCTCTGCAATAAGCTGTGAGAGCCTAGTAGTTGAAAAGTCAACGGAATACCTCCCGCTACATAACGAAGAAGGCAAACCAGGAGCGAAAAGGAACCTGACACAAAAAGATAAGAGAAATATGATTTAGAAGAAACCATAACACTTTTTGAAATACTCGTATGTGCGAAAGCCCCTTGAGTAGCCTGCCAGCACTCGACCTCAGTTTCTACTACTCCCTTATAAACAATATTTTTCAGCTCGATCTATAAGTACAAATCGAGCGGGGCTAAATACGGTGACCTGAAAGGTCATGCAGTTGGTCACGAAGTCCAATCCAACGCCGAGTATATCTCGGTTTCAAATTTTAAATAATGACGTCTAATATGCGGTTTTGGCCTACTGGGCTCCTCCACCACTCTATAGAAATTTGGCTCTATATTTTAAAATCACCTGGTATATTAAGAACATGTGTTTGTATTAAGACAAAGAAAATTTACCTTTTAGATTAATATAATATTTTCTCTCGCTCTCTTGGCTTTTCTTTCGCTTCTATATTCTTTCCCTCTTCCTTTATCTATTTCCTTTGAAGGATTAGATACTGTCACTTTAACCTCTGTTATTAAAAATAAATTTAAGCAGTGCTACGCCGCCGCGTCTCTTTAAGTATCATTCTTACTCTTTTTCGTATTTCTGACATGTTTGTTTTCGTTAACTTCTAACTAGACATTTGTATAAATATTTTGGATCATTACTTCAGTTCTATACTTCAACATTAACTGCCACCCTATCACCACTTCGTATCATTTATTCTTTGTTAACTTAATAACACTTCCTTTTTCATCCCTTTCTTCACCACTGTGTGTTACATATCTGTTTTTATTTTTGGAGGTAACGGTGGTACTATCGCGTTTCTAACCTATCTATCTCCCTCTACAGAGCGTGTCAAAATTGACGCTCGTGCTTTGATTCAGGATGCTAATACAAATTGAAAATTAAGAGTGGCATTTATTCGGATTGTCCTTCGTTATTGAGTTATTGATGAAAAAGTAAATAATGAGTTTCATCGCACGGTCACTCCAATTAGATATGTAACAAAATTCAAATATGACGATATTAAATATTTATGAATCGTTTTGTTATATTGATAAGTATCATTATTTTCATTTCCTGCGGCATTTGGTATTAAAAAATGGAACGATACACTATTGTAATCGAGATTACGTCGATATGTTGAGAGTATTAGGTGCGTGTAATGACGATGCAAATGGTGCGGCTAGGGCATATGCGGAATGGTGACCAAAGCAGGCAGGACGTCAAGCTACGCTAAGCGTCGATCAAGAAGAGCAAATTCTTGAATTTGTTGAATTATATCGTCCCAAATTCATTTCCAAAAAGATACACTTCACCAACTATTAAGGAGAAATTGTCTGCATGCATTTAGGCCTTAAAAAGTTCAAGTTTTGCATGATGGGGATAGGGAGCTTCGAATTAATTTTTATAGATGGTTGTTGCCTAGTGTAAACCCACATTTCATTGAAAAGATTCTATGGAGTGATAAATCCAGATTTACTAAGACTGACATCACAAATACTCACAACCTGCATAAATGGAGGGGTAAAAACTCACCCAATATGCAAAGAATCTCAGACGATGATAAATAATTAATAAACATTCGCGCTAGGTTATTAAATATAATTTACTTTATCCTTGTATCTTTTTTTATGATAATTTACTACTACCATCGCTTGATGAAATTGCATTAGCAGTTAAATTAAATTGTTGTCGCATTAAGAAATACAAGTGAGTAATTTCCTGAATTAAAATTTCCCTGAGAGGTGAATTGGAAGAAATGAGCCCATACCATGATCTCCTAGATTACCAGATCTGAATAGAGCAGTGGTTCCCAAACTTTTTTAAGGCGCTATCTTCTTCTGGCCAAAATTTTTCACGCCAAGTACTCAACTTCGTTCAAAATCAGCGGCTAAACGTCCAACTGACGCCGCCTATTACCAAATATCACAATTTATTTATTTGTTCTCCGCGTTTCCGGAAATTTCCACCATATTCGGAAGGAGGCTAGATGGCACTGGAATAATCTGGAAATTCCATTTTGCTTTATATAAGCAGCGGACCGCGATGAGATTAGTCATCATTTTAAAATTATATGTTGTCCTGCTGACTGTGTGTTGAGTGTAATTAATCGATAACAAGTATTTAACGTTAAGTACGAGTTGTACTCGTTTGGTTAAAAATTGATAAATTTTTAAAACGGTCTTTAGAACCTTTTGCGTCTGTCAGTGACAAGAATACAAAGAAAAATAGATTGTACGGCGATGAATATCTCAAATATGGTTTAATCGTTATTTTCCAGAAACCCCGGTGCGTACTTTGTCGAGAAGTGTTGTCAAAAGAAAATATGAAGCCATCACGGCAGTTTCGACGTTTAAATACAAAACATCCAGACAAGAAAGAATAGTCTGTAGAATTCTTTGAAAGGAAGCTAAACTCCATCCACAAGGAGCAAGCCGGTTTTACATCAGCAACCGCTACTAATAATAAAACACTACTATCAGTTATTGAGTTGCATTTCGCATTGCAAAAACTAGTAAGACACATACAATTGCTGAAGATATTATTTTAATAGCAGCTGATGCAATGGTGCAAATAATGGTTGTTAAAAAAGAGGTTGACAAGCTGAAAGCAATATCCCTCTCTCATAACGTTATCCAAAGAAGAATAAGGGACATGGCAGAAGATATTCGAACACAAGTAGTTGTTTGTACTCTATTAGAGGTTTTATAAAGAAACTTGGTTTCTGGTCTACTTCAATTGGAGAGAATAAGTTTGATTCAGGTGCGTTCAAGAACTCATGGAAGTCTTAGTTAAGGATGATAACATGATAAATTTTGAGTACGTGTTTGTAGATATGCAAGTTAGTTTGCACAATTTAAAACGGCAGTTCATTAACTATTTCCTCAAAGAAATTCAAAACAGTTATAACAATCACAGATGGATACTGAATCCGTTTTTAGACAATTCTGTTGAAAAAGCTGAAATTTCGACAAACCTGAAAGAAACACTTATTGAAATATCATGTGATGGAATATTGAAACTGGACTTCTTTTCCCAGAGCGTAGATTGGACCAAAATCAAACTTGAAAATAATATTATTGTGTGTGTATCGAATACAGAGTCCAGATTTGAAAAGCAGGGGGGCCTGGGTGGAGTAGTACGGATACGCGCTGCCCCTCGAGGTCATAGCAAAATGTGGCCGATCGGTTGGGGTGTTCGAATCCCGACTGGGGCAACCGCATTTCACTAAGTTAAGTTTAAGGTGTATGTTGCATTAATGATTAATTAAGGGACGCCCGCAATCCCTGAAGTAATGCGGAAGCGGTTTCCAGGGAGGGACCGGTAGTATGAATGAATGAGAAAATAAAAAAAAGATTTTAAAAGCAAGTTTCTGAAAAACAGACACATACCTGGCATTAATGTTTTTACTTTGCAACTTGTTTTTATGTTTAGCTTTTTGTATTTATAGAAAATTTTAATATTGTAAGTTTAATTTATTTTTGTTTACATTGTGAAAGGCAGAAATAAACGTCTTGAAAAGACATTTTGTTTTATTTTGGAAATCCTCCGAGGACACCCCTAACCCTATATCGTGACCCCCCTGGGGACCGCGACCCACACTTTGGGAATCACTGCTATAGAGGGTTCGTACTTCATTAACCTGTTTCACGCTTTTCGTATCCAGTCATAGTCGGAAATTCTTTTGATATTGTCTGACCATCTCATGGGTGGTCTTCCTTTATGTCTCTTTGCTAGCATTAGTCTCCACTACTAGCTTCGTCCATCTATTGTCTTCTCTTCTAGCGACAGCTCTGCTCATTGCGATTTTTGTTTCAGTATTATCCCCATCACATCTCGTATTTTGGTTTTGTCTCGTATCCATTCGTTTCTTCTGACATCCCTCTGGGTTATATCTTATACGTAGCATTGATCTTTCCATTGTTCTTTCAGGTATCAGTAGTTTGCGTTTACTTTTCTTTGTTAATGTCCAAATTTCTGCTTAGGTGAGAATGTACTTACTAATCCTACTAATCACAATCTCCCATTCTTAACTTCTTCCTCTGAATTTCCTTATTCATATGTTCCGAGCGGGGGCATTATATTTGTTTTCCATTATTAAATAAAAATGTTCTACTCTCTTCCTCCCATATGTACAATGTTCCTTGTTTTCTTGCTACTTTCCAGCAAATGTTTTCTCAAATAATCTTAAATCATCCATCTCATACAATTACCACTTTTTTAAATTTAATTCGCGTGTTTAAAATAAAATATATAAAACGACGGTAACTTTGAAATAATAAAAATGCGTTTAAATAATGATAAACCAAAACAAAATCACAATGAAAATGAAAGTAGAATTGGATTAGAACGTAAAAGCTTGCATTTTCATGACATTCTTTGAGCGCCTCTTCTTTTTCACGCAATTAACGTTTATCAACGTCAGATCCACACACATTTTATTGCGTTTGCGCGTATTTTCCTTAACAACATAAAAACACTTTTAACTGACGATGAATTTTTATTGCTGGAAGTTTCCAACGTTTTTTTTTTTCATTCGTGTGGCTTTACCTTACTAAAATGATGCTAATTATTTTCAAACCTATGCACTAAGAACAAAATTTTAATTTAAATTTAAAATGATTACGCCCGTTTGACATTTTTTGGCTAATTTACATTCTGGCAGTATACCCGAAGATCCATTCCCCAACAAACCCAACTTACCCTTAACGATATGTGCTCCGTCGAATCGACTACATCACAAATTTCCTTATGCATGTCCAAAACTACCATGGCACCTCACTCTCATTAAACCTTCCCGGTGTAGAAACTGATTTAAAGTAAACAAATCGAACGCCCGTGGGCTGATCAACAACGACGCGTAAATTTTGGGCAGGATCTCATGTACGCCAAGCATATTAAGACATCGCTTCGAACGACCACGCATCTTTGCCTCGGAATTTATGTTAAGCTCAATCATCGGAACTTATTTGCGTGGCGGTGCCGGTGGCCGTGGTGGGACGCACATTATTCTTGAAATAAACCGCAATTTTCCAGCAAATATGTACCCAAGATATTGCGGAGAGAGAACAAGAATGCATGTAGGAAATCTTAGACGAAATTGAATCACATTTGAGGAATTCAGAACAGCACGCAGAATTTCTATTTATTTTAATGGATACATAGGTAAAATATGAATTGTTTGTTACCACAAAACTCGATAATTCAAACCAAAAAAGGGGTTTTTTAAACTAGGGAATTTACGATGTATTTAAATGTACTGGATGGGGTTCGTGCCTACTCGAATTTGAATTTCTTTCTAGATGGTATAGTTTAGTAATTCCCTAACTGTGCGATATCGTTTCCTCGGTGGCGCTGAATAGATCCACGGAGGCAATGGTGGCCTCAAGGGTAATAGGGGGACATTGAAAGGCACTAGGGGGCGGTGTAAGCCAAAAAAGGTGCGGATAATTCGGCCGATTAAAATATTGTTAAATGTTAAATATTTCGTCACAAGAGTTTTAACTATGACAGAACACATATTACAATCGATCGGTTTTCACACAGTGTGTGCAGGGTGAAATGAAATCTGACGCATAAGCTGGTTTAAAAGTGTATAAATTAGAGTAGATCTTAAAAACAAAATTATTGACCTAAATTTTTATTGCAGCTCGTGAACTAGTATTCTGTTTTCCAAAAAATAGGTCCTTCCAATTGTTTCGAAAGTGTAATTTTTAAAGATACTTTTGAATAAAAATCACAATTTAAATACATAAAGTACAACCATTATTTGAAGGCCGAATCTTTGAGCCGCTGTTATCTTGTCATTTCCTTTCAGCGTGAAGCTTGTAATGCCGGAACAAAAGAACGAGCGGTTGTTACTAGTCTACAGGTCTGTACTCGGTGTGCGTATTTTAAAATGGAAACTTAAGGGTATTTTAATATTTTGCTTGTATAGAAAAAGGAAGAGACTAAAATCCAGTAAAATACAGGTCAAATGACCTAACGTAAGAAGAAGAAGAAGAAGTAGAAAAAGGAATACGTCTCCCCGGATAAGTGATTTTGCAAATATTTTAAAATTTACCTGAATACGTTGGCTGGTTCTACCTGAGTGTCCCCTATCAGTTACAGATAATCCCTAAGTCAAAGTCTTAAAGATTCGGCCTTAAAATAATGGTTGTACTTTATACCTTATTTTCAAATTTTTAAACTATAGTTTTCACTTCTGGGTCAGATTTCGTCCACTTTTCACATTGAATTGTGCATTTTCTCGACTGGTAGTTAAGCTAGGACTGATAGCTTTTCAAGGCAAAATGAGTTAAGGAATAAAAATGTTATTTACATATTTAAATTTTAAAAAATTTACTAGACGATTTAGGAATTAGATAACCTCAGCTATTGGTAATTTAAGTTTTTCGTACATGTTTAGAATCACCCTGTAGAATAGCTTTTAGATAATCAAAATCACATGAATAATTACTTTGGAACTTTCATGTTATAGCCTATGGGTTAAACCACTTTTCCGTGCCAAAAACAAATCATTATTATTGCACGATTTATACTGAATTGTTACATTGAAAGAGCTTCTAGACTACTAAAATTACACAAATAAAGATTTTGGACCTTTCACGCTCTAGTCAGCGAATTTAACTACATTTCCGTGTCCAACGCCGTGTATATTATACGAAATCGTCATTCCTGCAAAAATAGCTAAAAATAATTAGCTGTAAAGGTTGCTTAATCGGTGTTAATTATTTTAAGTTATAATAGATTATATTTTGTGTTTATTATTTGTTGCAACTATGTTTCAATGTGAAGTTAACATGGATTGTACATACAATGTGCATTATTTTAAATCTGTAAATGATTCTGAACACAATTATTTATTTTGTATTAACTGTTGTTATAAAGCAGAAAATATTCTTCACTTTACTATTGTAATTTTATAAATTCTTAAACTTTTTAACTTAACTGCCATCTACCGATCGTTTAGAATAATGTATTAAAGCATATTTACATTATATACTACCTTAATAGTCCAGTCAACGAAAGCCAGGCCCTCGCCTAAACATAATCCCAGCAGTTTTGAAACTTAGAGGTGTCTCATCATCAACAGCCTTTCCGTCCCACTGCTGGGCATCGGCCTCTTCTCTGCCACGTGTTTCTCCTCAGCGCTAAGGTAGAATCACGGGGGACCTACAGTTTAACGTCGAATCCGAACGACAGAAATTAGAGGTGTCTAGTGATGAATTATACAAAAATCCTGATGAATCGGAGGTGAGCTCTAGTGGCAGTGACGTTAAACTAGGCTTTTTATTCGGTTTTTCGCTTTTATCTCGGAAACTGTTGGTCCTTGCAAAAATATAGTCATATACAAAAATAAAGCTTATAATGTTTGCTACAAAATTGATAGCGTAAATTTTGTTCGTATCTGTAATAGATATAGAGTTATTTGGTAAGATTTATCGAACCTGCAACTGAAGGTGTAGTGTGAGTTTTTGAGGATTGAAGGGAGAGGGCGAGGTCGGGCGACCTCTCGCCGATGTTGGCAAATACAATAGAGCGACCGATCGTCATCTCCCTTGTCACGCCCTTCCCTCATTCCACAATCCCTTTGGGCGATCAGTGTTAGGTTCGAGTTTCTCTCGTGACCTCAGACGTATTATATTCATTCATATTGAGCAGTGTTTATACGAATAGGTATTTGCTTTTGAATCCGATGTTTACCCGCATAAAAGAAAATAAGAAGGTAGGTACTTATTATATTATTTATTTATTATCATTTATTTATTCCTTGGTTGGCATTAGATGTCTCCCCATCCACTTTAGTACGAAAAGGACGCGACACACGAATACAAAGGTTGAAAACACTTCCATGGTCAAAGTTAATTGGGGAACTTGGAGTGCTTCCTCTGGAAACGTTCCAAAAAAGAAAAAACAGATGGTGTATTAAATAATGTAACTTTGGAGAATCTGAACGCATCTCTCGAGGAAATATCACAGCCAAAGCATTATGACACCTTTGGTTAGCTGCAAAGTGGCTTGGAATCCACGAGGTTTCAGGGTGGAAATGGTATATGTATTCAATAACAACAAGTCCGTTTAATGCAAAAACTAGTCATTCTCCCTTTGGCAGGTACGTCGAATTCTGTTAAAGTTCGAGGTGAAACCGTGGTGATCGACCCTTTGATGATATTCCAAAGAATAAGCATCAGCAAGCAGATCGATGAAGACCTCAAAACATACATGAAGTATGAGTTGTCTCCCTTTCCATTACCGTTGTTTGACGAGAATTGGATGCGGAAAACCAAAATTCAGCTCTGTATGATGTGTTTGAAGTGTCAACTATTGACTTCCCGAACTTTGATATTGTTGTGGGTAGGGATTTCTTGTTGCAGAAGGTATTGTGACCCAAAGGTTCAAAACTTTCAACAATTTTCCACTGCTACATCAAGTACCTTCTCAAGCATTACTTGGGCAAAAGTTGTACTGTGGTGTTTGACGGTTATTCCTTCACCGAGTGCAATACTAAGAGAGCCGAACAAAGCCGAAGATACAAGCTGAAGAAGTCGGTGGACATACATTTTGATGAGGGACCGGTGATCACCGTGTAACAGGAGAATTATCTTTCCAACGAAAATAATAATGCAAGGCTTATTTTCTTTCTTTCAGCAGCACTTAGAAACTAGAGAATAGATGTTAGAAAAGCTTCTGGTGATGCTGATACATTAATTATTAAAACTATTATAGAAAAATCCGAGGAAAATGCCAACGTTGCAGTAATCGGTGAAGATGTTGATGTCATGGTTCTACTTAGGCTTTAACCCCGCCCGAACGTCAAATACTGTTAATTAAACCAAGACATGGCAATGTTGAAAGAAAAGTTTATTCAAGCAACGATTCGCAAAGCGAGGGGCTGACATATAGCATTTTTTTCTTGCATAGATTTAGTGGAGGTGACACCACTTCGGCAACATCATACCGGAAAGGTAAAATCAAGTCTATCAATTTGTTCAGGAAGCACGCTGCAGAGTTGCAAGTTATTGCTGTTTTCAACCTCTTCTTATGAGGCTGTAGCAGAGGCAGGGAACAGAATGTTTCTAATGGTGGTGGATAGACGGACGAACACGACCAGATCTATAGGCTATCGCTTAAGCGAACGCTTAAAAACGTTTGCGGTTAAAGCCTTTGCATGAAAACCAGCGCTACTTTGGCAGTCGAAAAGGAAGCCCCATATTCAACTCCAAATAACTTTATACATATTACAGATACGAAAAAAAATTATAGGATCATTTTTGTAGCAAATATTATAAGATTTATTTCTGTATATAACTAATTTTTGCTAGAACCAACAGTTTCCGACTGTGGGCAATACCGCCACCCGCTAATTTTGGTTCTAGATCACGTGTTGTTAGCAAGTCTGTAGCGCTATGCCGTAATGGCCGACTCGGGAAGCTTAGGGCAGTACCGCCACTGCACCTGTTGCCGTCAGTTCGTGTGCAATTTGTGGATACGTACAGGGGCGTTTTACCCAATAGGCTAAAAAGGCTAAAGCCTCAGGCGCCGCAATTTTAGAGGCGCCCAGCGCGGCGTCAGTAATTTTAGGTGCTCCCAACCAAGGAAAATATTAAAATCTATATATAAAACTTTAGTTTTCGTTGTTTCAACAATTTAGCTGTTAACAGAAACTTCTACGGTTTGCTCCGATAGATGGAAGCACAAATTACCGGTTCTCATAGTCCTTCGCGCTTGTCTAGTTGTCTCTATCGTTTATGGTTTTGGTTTGGTCCTGGCTCTTATTTTCAGAATCTCCTTCTTCTATTTTCTGCTTACAATGTAAATTATTCTGTAAAAAAAGTAAGAACTCTTTTATTGGTGGTTTCAACGACTGGAAAAATGTGGACAGAATTTCTTCACATGAGAATTCTTCGGAGCATATGGAAAATACAAAAATATTTATAACTAGATCAAAAGTTGTGAGAAAAATTGACACTGAGCTGCATAAACAGTATTTGGTAGAGAAAGATTACTGGATCAACATCCTGAAACGTATCGTAGTCACTACAAAATATTTATCCATGCAGGGACTCACCTTAGAGAAAAAAATCAAATTTTAGGAGATAAACATTGTGGGAATTATTTAGCGACAACTTTTATCACAGTTTGATCCCTTTTTGAAAAACCATTTAGATTTCAAAGTCAATAACAGAAAGTGTTTCCTACCTTAGTGCATCAATATGTGATGAATTTATTGAAATTATGGGAAATGAAGTTAGGGAATATATAGTGAGAGGAGTTAATGCAACCAAATACTTTTCAATAAGTTTAGTTGCAACTCCGGACGTGTCTCATGTCGATCAATTTATTTTTATAAGATAAGATATACTCTTGAAGATGGGAGACCAGTAGAACGATTTCTTGGATTTATAAGCAAAGTGGGTCATAAATCTCCAGGAATGGAGACTGGAGTCTTAACAACAATTAAAAATATGTCTTTAGAAATACTAAATTGTCGTTGACAGACGTATGGTAATGCAAGCAATATGGCGGGCGAATATACAGGTCTGCAAGCACGATTGCAGAAACATAATAAATTAATTACTTTTGTACCATGCGCTACACCTTCGCTTAATTTAGTGGGAAAATCTGCAGCAGAATGTTGCAATTTGGCAGTCAATTTCTTCATGTTTGTAGAAGAATTGTACAATTTTATAGTGCGCCTACACATAGATGGGAAGTAATGAAGAACAACTTAGGGATGAAGCAGGTACCAAAAAAGTTGTCGGTCACTAGATGGTCTGCAAGAGCGGATGCAGTTAAAGCTTTATACAATGGCTATACGGAATTTAAAATTTCCCTTGATACCATTATTGACGATCCGTTGCAAAAACCTACGACAAAGACAGAAGCAAAGGGTATCAGAAAAAGAAATGGAACAATTGGAAACAGGCACCATGGTTCGTTTCTGGAAAAATATTCTGGCAGAATTTGACAAAAGCAATAAATCGCTTTGAAATTCTACCATGAATGTAATGTTGGCCGTTCGATTGTATGACTCATAATGGAATGCATTAACCACGTTCGTAATAATTATCTATATGAACAAGAGGGGAAAATTATTACTAAAAATGAAGTATATACTTATGACACAAAACGTGTCAAATCGAGAAATTGACATCGGACGAAAGTTCAAGTAATGAGGCAAAGTTTACTGGGAAAAGTAACCTTCAGATTAATACCTTTTTTGTGATTATTGACAACGTTATTGCAACGTGTAAAACGTAGAAGGGCCTACTCAGCTTTGAAAGATTTGTTTAGTTTTCTTCAGCATATTTTGCAAATTGAAGACAATGATTTATTAGAAAGGACAGCAAAATTGCAAAATTAATAATAAAGGTGACCTGCACGAGGATTTTCCGAATGAGTGCATCAGATTTAAAAGTTTTATAAAGGATTTTAATTTTGATGAAGACTCTGAAGCTGATAGTAACTCGTGTTCGTTGGTTGAAAGATCATTGGGGTTATTAAGGAACCAAAAAATTACGTCAACTTTTCCAAACATTGATGTGGCCTTAAAAATTTTTCTCCATTCCTGCAACCAACTGTTCGGGCGAAAGGTCATTTTCCACGGAAAGAATTACTTGAGAAGTACACTGGAGGATGATAAAAACAGTAATCTTTGTTTGTTTTCAATTGAGTCTGAAATTTTGAACAAGATTAATTTTTCCGACATTATCGAAAAGTTTGCTAGTGGTAAAGCCAGAAAAGTTTCGCTTTAGTATTTAAAAGTAGATTTATTCTTTTTTGTTCTATTCAATAAAATAATATAATGCATATTAAAACCTATTTGCGCTATTTAAATTTAGTTAGTTAGTTTCTATTTACTCCTTACACTCCTTTTTACAGGCGCCAATTAACTTTTAGCCTAAGGCGCCTTAAACCTTTAAAACGCCCCTGACTGTGAGGAAATAAATTTTGGCAAATTACGAGTTAAACTTTTGAAATACATATATAAAATTGATTCTAGGATCTACGAAATCGTATGTTCTGCAACTTCATTTAACAGCAGTATGTTAGTATGTAACCTAATAAAACATTTCTTACAGTGGCATGCAGTAAAAGTCCGTCTTGACACTCTAATATTGATGGTTTCCAGTGGTCTTTTCCACGCCGAGTGCGGCCTCTTGGTGGAATTAAGTATGGGAGTAGTTGAAATGTATAGCTACCCTTGAATCTAAAATAAAAAATAAATAAATTGTAATGAGTGTTAACGAAACAAACAGTTAAAATGTATCATTTCATAAATTTTAAATAGAGGTACAACCCACACTACTGCTTACTTTCTGGCAATTCTTCATTTTTCAGTAGATGAACTAGTTCCCCGGTTATTTCTGAACTATCCGTTATATGCTCTTTTCCGTTTTCAAAAACGTTTGTAAAGAACCGATTCCAATTTTCAATCATCAGCAACCCTTTGTCTGGGAAAAGTGCATCAAAATCTAAGTCTACCTAAAATACCAAGTAATTATTAGAAACAAATCAGAATCATTTCAGTAACACACTCACCAGAACGTATCCTTTTGGGTTCTTTATTAGGGGCCACTCTTCACATAAATTATAAACATTTGTGGCGTTACTGTTCCTTCGCAAAGAAAATGTATTTTTCCAATGTGCAGTAACTTCGTCCCATGGTTCACGGCGAGACTGAAGCCACAATTTACTTGTTTTTGCTGAATTGTCTAAAAATTAAAACGAAAACAGTAGTTATTAGTACCACAATTTTTTTTGTTAGCTTAATAATACCTGATAGTATTTCGTCCACAG
>JABXWE010005443.1:0-42573 GCA_014611495.1 Limonius californicus
CCTTCAATAGACGCTTCAGTGTTTATGCCAATGCTGTGCCAACCCAGCATATAGACCAACCCATCTTTACCGACGGAATTAATACAAGGCACGGAACGGGTGCCAGATTCTTCTCCGATGACCTAACCCTACGCAATAGTATACCACTAGGCAAAATTGCTACTGTCTTCCAAGGGAAGGTAGTAGGAATAATGGATGTTGTAAATGCAATTCTTGAACGACAGATAATAACCAACGTATTGATATCTACAGTGACAGCAGAGCCGCTTTACTTGCCCTGGGTAATTTCAAAATTACCTCAGGAATTGTACTGCTGTGGCGTGAAGCTCTCGACGATATCTCAAATGATAATGCCATTTTCCTTGTATGGGTGAAAGGACATGACGAAACCTCCGGCAATGAGGAGGCTGATGAGATTACGAGACTGGCCTGCGAAACAACTTCTTTGGGGACCAGAACCCGTTATTCCTATACCCCTGAGGACATTAAGCTTCATGCAATACCAAGAAACCCTAAAATGCTTCACACGAAGATGGGTAAACACTGAAAGTTGTCGTCATGGAAAGGCTGCTATTACTGCACCTTCGCCAAAGGCAGCTATATAATGTGTGCACCTGTCCTGAAAGAACCTGCGACTAGTTGCAGGTATTATATTTCGACACTGCACCCTAATAGAATACACACACAGGAGGAAAGTGGCGGTCAGTCCACACTGTCGAGGATGCAACGGAGATACTGAGACGGCAGAAACGTCCTGTGGCACTGCTCAGCTCTCTCTCGCAACCCTCTGATTGTTGATCCATGTTGAAAGACTTTTGACCCAATACGTCGGATATCAGCCCAGTTGCCGATGCCCTCAAGTACATCCAAGGGATTAGATGGCTTGGACGATGTCCAAATTGGGGAGCAACACAATTGGCTCACCTATGTGGCTTAAGTGCACATGAGATAACTCACCCTCTCAAATATTACAATGACAATGACAATGTTCCCAAGGAATGCTTTAACTGGGTTCTAGGTCTGTGTCGGTAAACACCAACACCCACCCAGCCACACTTCCTGATGCCATCTGTGCACCATGAATGTCTGTTGAATGAGGCGAAACTGTTTTGCTCTGTTCCCAGGCCAACCTATTGTGATGTATGACATATAATCTTCTCCCAAACATGTACCTTTGGTCCATGTGGTCCCAGTACATTGTTGAGGAGAGTATGGTGTTGTTTAGACAAGTGAGCATCGTCTTACGGTCGTAGATGGATGCTCCGGCTCCGCAGTTGCCGGTCCGCCACTACTAAGAGATGTAGAGGGGGAGTCCCGGAAGCACCACTGTCCTGGCACTGATACTTTCCACACCAGGCCACCATATCACAGTTGTAACCAGAATCATGGGTCTGATCACGGTTGTGTAAATCCACAGCAGTATTTTTGGAGAGATGCCCCAGATATTCCCTATTGTCGTTCTGCAAGCGCAGAAGGTTGCGATGGTTTTCTTGAGTCTGTTCCATACATAACCCTTTCAGGTCAGTCTGAAATGAGTTCCAAGTATTTAACCTGCGATAAACTTGGCAGGTGTTTGTTGAAGAGGATTAGGTCTCGATTGCCCCTTAACTGACTTCTTCGTGTGGAGCATATAACAATTGGTATGTTTTTCTGTAAAGCATTAATTTATAATATATATGAATATGAAAGCACTAATTTTCTGTAATATTGTCACGAGGCAGTGTTATAAAATTCAGAATGTAGTAGAAAACGTTTGTTTTACAATACAAGTTACCGTTAATGGTAATTACGGAGCATAGCATTGTTTCATTTATTTACTGCACAATTAAGAATAGATGGAAACAATTCTAGAAGAGCACCAAATATTTCTAGCTATATCACGGTTGCTATTTCTAAATTCAGTAGTTATTTGAATGGAGTAATTTACATGTGGCTTGTATAATCACAAAGACAACAGTTTTTCAATGTATTTATTCAACCAGAAACAATTATCATTATATTAACAAGAAAACTCCACTTGCTATACATCTGGTTACGCTTTTCCACTCAACCATCTAAGCTCTACCTCAGTGATAAACTTGAACTAATGATATTACTTATCTATATCAATAATTTTGTTTTTGCTTATGCCGTTATCTATTTTCAAGTTCCTATTTATAATTCAGGTATTACGTTCTTTGTATATTCCAAGTGTTTAAGTTCATTTCCTCTTTCAGTTTTAGTTTCCATTTCTGGAAACCTGCTGATTGGGAAATTATACTTACCTTCTCCCCACCTAAGGGAATGGGGGCCCGTTGCTTGTCTCGGCCGCACCTGACTAAGGAGAACAGTGGCTACTCTTTACAAGTTTTGTCCGCTCCGGGTACTTTATTTTGCCGGTGCCCACCATATCTAGTGAACGCTGCCACAGCTTCCATACGGGGAGCCACCCGATTCACTTGCTTCCCGTAACTTAGTATCAAACGTTCACTGAAGATAAATCATGCGGCGATGTCCTAACCAATAATATAAATCTAAGTGAAACTAGGTAGCCGTTACGCATGCTTACAAAGTGCACAACTTCCATCTCGTAACAGTTCATATATTTGCTGACAAGCAAATAACAACTGCAATTATCAAACTTTATTTCAAAATATGTTCAAAACCTCCGGTGTACCAGTGGTGTTATATTAGCTAAGATCCAATACAGCATATACAGCCAAAATTAAGATAGCAATGTATTGAAACTAACACGGGTCGGAAAGGGGGGGTGTAGACGTGTGGGCCTATACGTTGGTTTGCAATTCCACTGTTCGAGTCCCGTTCGGAGCACTAAACCGCTGTGGACGGTTTTCGGATTTCAACCGTCGAAAACAACAGGAAACCAGCAGGGTACTACCAAAAATTTTCCCAGGAATATTTCATTCCTAATAACACAGAGTAAAAATCGTCAACGCTTGCGAAATTACTCTAAACAGCTACTCCATTATCATCTACTAGCAAGAGTGCGCACTGTTAGTTATCATCGTCAGCAACAGTCTTTTACCACTCACTGTTGGGCATCGGCCTCTTCTCTGTCACGTGCTTCTCCTCTCTACTAAGCTAAAACCACGGGGGCCCTACAGTTTAATGTCGAATCCGAAAGACAGAGATTCTACAGAAGGTGTTTAGCATTAAGATCCTTGGTTGCAAGTCGCATTGGAAATTGTGTACGGTGGATTGCAGACAAATATTTTGTATAAATCTGCTAAGAATAGCTTAGGTTTCGGGCCCAAGTTTTGTTAGCAAAGATTACTAATTTAATCAACGTGTTATCTAAAGGGTATAATGGAAATTGTAGTAATGAAGGTATGACACTCTAAGAAGAGGAAGAACAATAAATCAACAGACAGTTTGCTTTTGAACACTAGATCCATAAAAATACTAAACAATAACAAATATTCCACACAAAATACAGCTTTAATTTAAATTACTATGAATTGCAGAGATTTACTAGTACCAAAATGCTTCTTGTAGATCTCTTTTCACATCGCAGAAAAATTATATTAGTTGTTATTTATAATATTGTTTGTAATCCTAATCACTAATACGAGATTTACATAATAGATTTTTTTTTGGTAAATGTTGCCTATACTAGGTTAACATTTAGGATCTTAGAAATCAAATAGTTTACATTTTTTATTTCAACGATTCATAACTCAATGACGTACCGTTAATTGATCAATAATTGGTTTTGAAATTACCAAAGCTATTGTTGCAGAACAGCTAATTTAATTGTTGTAATTATTTATATATTATTGTAAGATATAACGGTTCCTTGTAATTATATCAGCATATACAAGCATGAATACCATTTGGTTTGTATTTGTTGCAACATTTCTAGCCCTCAATCTTACACAAAGAGTGACGTAAGTTTTTTCTGGTTTTATAATTTTTGCACATACTTACACGGAACTAATGACAATACAGCCTTCGTATGTTTTCTTATGGAACTGAATTTTAGCTCCCAAAATAAAACATCATGGTGCGTCAAAAACGAAAGCAAACTCACCAAATGCAACTGGTGCTGGTGTATTGACGGAAGAATTCCTGTGTGCACCAAAATGGATTGGTAAGGAGTAAGAACAAGTGTTAAAAAAATTTTTTACGAATTAGTTTCATTTAATCAGTACAAAGGTTCCTACAGAGCTATGGGGTGACTTGCGACTTACCAAAGGACCTATTAGGAAAAAACGGTGTTTGCTAGGCTTCCTACCTTCACCAATAACTTTATTGTCGCTCTGGCTGGGTGCAAGAATGTGGACATCATTCGTGGCGTATCTAGGGTGGTTTATGGGATAAGCAGGACTTTATTTCAGATATTGTTATTTTACGACCAAAGTTTTTTATAATATAACCTATATAACAGCTGTATAAAACAAAATATAACATTGCTTATGATACCCCACATCATTTACGTTGCGATTACAGAAGAAAATGGCTTCGATTAGCATACTTTTCATTAATATATCTATTACTGGATTAATAAATATTTTATGATTTTGCATAACTTGAATTTCAAGGTTATGCACCATGCGTTTTTACAGAAGAATGTTTGGGCAATATATTTATACAACCCTGTGTGGAGACATTGTTTTTAACGTCCTAGATAGTGTATACACTATTTCTGAAAAAGTTTCTATGGTCATTAACATTTAAAAGAACGTCAGAATGTCGAAGACATGACATTAATTAATATTTATCGTTTCTAATACAAAACACAATACGACAAAGGAAAATGTAACAAAACCTTCCTATCATTGATTGCCAGGCATTCTTAAATAAGCTGCCACCAGATAGATCTGCTTTTTTATTGCATTGACAGCTCGTTGACACTCTCAATTTCACTTTAGCCCACATTTTTCGAGGTACTCCTTTACTGAATATGGAAAAACACATTGATGTTAATTGTAGACACCAAGTTGATGATTGCTTGAATTTACCAGTCCATTGTATCACAGACAAGTATATTACCATTGCTGACACATCAGCATCTGTTACAGTCCTGCCTGTAATCCAAGCCGGCAATGCATTACTTAGATTCAGGTTTCTTTTGGTACATTGAACTAAATTTAAGTGTTAGCCAATTAGGGTTTTAAACTCTTTAATTAAGATTGCCATCAAGACTTACTACTCTGCGCGATTATAACTACTTGGTTTTTATTTCACACAGAAAATAATTGCTCTAACACACGGTTCTAAAGAATTAATTACCTTCCTACAACAAATGACTATTTACAAATGGTTAGGTCACATTTTAATATTAAACGACAGATTAAGAACCAATGTATTGATATCTACAGTGACAGTAGAGCCGCTTTACGAGCCCTAGGTAATTGCAGAATTACCTCAGGAGTGGTACTATACTGCGGTGACCTCTCAACGATATCTCAAATGATAATGCTATTTCCCTTTAATGGGTGAAACGACCTGACGAAATCTACGGCAATAAGGATGCTGATGAGATTGCGAGACTGACCTTCGAAGCAACTTCTTTGAGGAACCAGATCCCATTATTCTTATATCACTGAGGACATTAAGCTTCATGCTATACCAAGAAACCCTAAAAAGCTACACACGAAAATGGGTAAACACTGAAAGTTGTCGTCATGGAAGGGCTGCTATTACTGCCCCTTGCCAAGGACAGCCAAATATTGTGTACAACCGTCCCGAGAGAACCTGCGACTAGTTGTAGGTATTTTATCTGGACACTGCACCCTAAAACAACACAGCACAAGATGAAAACGGCGGCCAGTCCACACTATCGTGGATGCAAGGGGGTAACCAGACGGCAGAAACGTCCTGTGTCACTGCCCAGCTCTCTCTCTCGCAACCCTTTGATTGTTGATCCATGTTGGAAGACTTTTGACCCGATATGTCGGAAATCAGGCCTGTGGCGGATGTGCTCAGGTACATCCAAGGGATTGGATGGCTTGGAGCTTGTCCAAATTAGGGAGCTGCTGGCGGACAGCACAATTAACCCACCTATGTGGCCTAGGCGCACGAGAGATAATCCACCCTCCCAAATCTTACAATGACAATGACAATGTTCCCAAGGAATGCGTTAACTTGGTTCTATGTATGTGTCGGTACACTCCAACACCCGTCCAGCCACACTTCCCGAAGCCATCTGTGTGCCATGGATGTCTGTTGAATGAGGCGAAACTCTTTTGCCCTGTTCCCAGGCCAACCTAGTGTGATCTATGATATATAATCTTCTCCCAGACATGTACTTTTCGCCCATGTGGTCTCAGTACATTGTTGAGGATAGTATGGTGTTCTTTAAATACGTGACCATCGTGTTACGGCCGTAGGTGGATGTTCCGGGTCCGCAGTTGAGGGTCCGCCACTACTAAGAGATGTAGAGGTGGGAGTCCCGGAAGCACCACTAGTGTTGTTACGGGCCAAATGTCGCTACGAGAATTATGGGACAAAGAAAATCGCACGTTGGCGTGCTAAGAAATTTTCGGTACGGCCAAACGCGCTTTTTTTGGACCCGCAAACAAAAAAAAAGATGGTAAAGGCCAGCGGCTTGCTCAGAGGAGTAGGGAGGGTTCGTAAAATTTGCTTATAGAGAAAATGCTTCAAGTTGTGTACAGGGCGAGTCAGAATAAGTGGGCGCCACCTTCCAAAATCCAGCTGGTTATGTAGGTCCTCGCGGAAGGTCGAGAAACCAGCAGCTCACGTGAATGGAACCTACCTTTAATTGTGCCTTCACCTAGATCTTAAAGCTTGCAAAATCCTTACACAGTTACTTCAAAACACAGTAATAAAAGACATGCGAAATTTTAACACACATATAATGAACTGTCAAATATGGCACAGAACACACAAAAAATATATATCAACGATAGGAAACTTTATAACGTAAAACACAAACAGCAATAATTTCGAACGTTCGCACAGAACTCTACGCCGCTGGTGCCAACGCTACATTTAATTGGTTTCAATAACTGCGAGGCCCAGTTGCGCAAGTTTACAGAAATAATACCATAAAAGGAACGTCTGTATATTATTTATACAAAATAAACAGTGGCTTCAGGTCACTGTTACTATTTTTATCAATAAAACCAAAACAAAGGTTAACACGTTTGAATTTTGCAAGTTGCACGGAAAGTTTTGCTTCACAAAAAAAACACCAAACTGGAAGTTTTTACCTTGAATTTTGTAGACCGGCACAACAGGCACAACCCTGGGTGGCTTCCAAATAAGGGGTTGAAGATAAATTTGTTGGGAATGAAGACAACGTTTTCGGGGTGGCGTAGGGACGAGGTATTAAATCCCCGAAAAAGGCCAAACTGCTTCCAACGATGTCTGGCAATGGGCGGACAGAAGGGAAGTCCTCGACGATGGCAGGAAGAACCAAATTCCAAGCACAGCACTTGTACGATGTATTTATTTAGTTCCCTTTACCCTCGCAAAGATCCGAACTAAGTTCGACAGGAGCAAGTGTAAATTTTACTTGTCCCAAAACCATGGCGACCATTTGCTATCACTTATATAAATCCGACACTAACAAGTCGAGATACGTTTGCACTACAGCAAAACACGATACGATAGATTGCAGAATAAATAGCACGCGCCGCAAGGGGCTAGGAACGTTCTCTAGGGTTCAACCTTTGCTTCCCAAAGTCTGTCTTCCACTTTATAAACGTTTATGGGCCTCGACTGATGTTGTTTTCAAGGACCCGGAGTGGCGGAGATCTAAATGCCGACTGAATCAAAATGCCATGGGAATCTCACGTCTCCCCTCAAAATTGCACAACATGACGAAATCATATGGAAGAAGTTCGAGAAGGAATTTTGTTTTTAACGCTCGGAATTCCCAGAAGCGTTCAAGGTTTAGCACGAAAGAAAAACAGGAGCTTGCAGATTTTACACAAAGGGACTACCGACACATTCCCAACTTCGACAGACAAAACAAAATACCGAAAATAAGACTTTAATTAGAATAACGTTGACTAAATTTTCAAGACAAAACAAAATAGCGAAAATAGTAATCCAAAATAAGAATTTAATTTAACCAGCGATATTCAATTCTAACGAAGCGGCAAACAGATTACGGAATTAATTAAGTGTGCGGCAAATTCTAAAAATCACATAACAGTTTCCTGATCTATTCCCATTAATCTGTACTTTTGCTTTAACGTTTGCATATACTGAGTTGACAGTTTCCATTAATTTTCTGGGTGTGTGTAGTTTTTCGAGGCACTTGTTGATTATTTTTCTCTTTACAGTAGCGAAAGCCGTTTGCAGATCTATGAAGACTATAATCATTTCCTCTCCCGTTTCCATTTTCTTTTCTATTAAATTTCTTAGTATGAATATGCTGTCGTTTGTTTGTCTATTTTTCTTATATGCCGCTTGTTCTTCTTCCAGTTTGCCTTCTATGTGTGCCCTTATTTTCCTCTCTATGATTGATGTGTACGTTTTATAGATCACTGACGACGTACATAATATTCTATAGTTTTCGCATTTTGTTTTCCCTCCTTTTTTATGTACCTATAGGGATTATTAGATTTCTATCCCAGTCTTCCGGTATTTTATTAGTTCTCTCTGCTTCTTAATTTTAAAACCAAAAAATATAATTTATTTTCAAATATTTGATTTAAATAATGCTTTATATCCACAAGACAGCACGCGGGCGCCATCTTGTTAGTACCGCATGTGCCGTCTGGTATTTAAATATACTTCTTCAAGAGGGCAATGTGACAAAATTAAAATAGATTACCTGTGTTAAATTTCCCTAGAATTCCACACCTCATATTTATAGAATAAACTCTCTAGAAATTACCCAGCGACTGTTAACTTGTGTACAATAGCGACCATTACATTTGTTAACGCTACCACTGGTACTAAAACGTGCTTCATCGCTGAAGAGAACGCTGTTCACGAATATATCATCGATATTCATCTGGTTTTAAATAAACTGATTGAACTGTGATCGTCTTGGAAATTCAATTTCTTGGAGATGCTGAATTAAAGTTACATGGTATGGGTGAAACTGATTTACTCTAATGATTCTTGAAATTGAAGACTGACTAATTGCTTGCTGCCTTTAGAGAGCTCTTAGACTAATAAATTCATTTAATTCTGTTGTTGTTGTTTTGCTGTTACCTCTCTTATGCGGTGCCCAATTTTCCCGTAGTTGTGTTCCAGCTTCCGAAAGATGTTTTCAATATCTTTGACCATATAATCTTGCAGCCAGCAAAGCATTTCTACAACACTCCCTAAAAATTAATATCATGCCAATAAAAGTTTACATATTGTAGTATCTTGTGATATGCGTTTTGAGTTGCCTAGTTTTGGAATGGTAGGCTGGGAGTCTCCCGTGAATCACCTTGTATATACAATATGTGTCATCTGGTCGCGCCTTCACATATTTAAATGAGCTTTGTTACCACTCTACAATATTTAAATAGACTTCATTGATACGAACAAAAGTCGTTGATATTTAAATGGGTTACATCTTTTTTTACAGTGTTGTAAAGATACCGAAAAAAAAGTACCTGAAGGTAAGATAAGATACTCTGCATAAAAAAGTATCTTTTTCAACGATAAGATACTTTTAACAACCGGTACCTGACAAAGATACAAGATACGTTTTAAAAGTATCTAGATACTTTTAAGATACTTTTTAGATACTTAAAAAAAACAAAACATTTGTTGCAGCTGCAGCTGTAAAACCAGGAGCCTGTCTGGCTGTCTCTGTGTCCGACTTAAGCTGCTTAAGTTGTAAAACTTTTAGAGCCTGCTTTAGGATTTGCAAATTTTAGGGAATTTTAAACCCTTACAGCCACATGGTAAGAATATATAATAATTTTAAAAAAGTTTTAGCATTGAAACAAATATTTATCTAAAAGTATCTGAAAAGTATCTCAAAAATGTTAAAGATACTAAAAAATTCTATCTGAAGATAAGATAACGGTAACATATAAAAAATGTACCGTACGCGATACTAAGATACTGCAAAAAGTATCGCGATACCGGTATCGCGTTACTTTACGGTAAGATACTGCATAAGACTGCTTTTTTACAACATTTTTGCCCACTTACGTATTAATCTGCGTGTTTCAAATACCTATACATGTACGTTACGGATTTCAGAAACACCTAGTATACTTATTAGTCATAGCATAAAACCTATTTTACTTTTTATCATACTAAATAGAAATCTCCGTGAACATTGTTCTGAAATGTGTCCATGTTTGTTAGGTGTATTTCCACCAATGTATATTACCTGATAAAATTGAATATTTTAAATATGGTGACGAGCCCCAACATCAGTTTACTTTAATCTGTTGTTATTATCTGATTAAATATGAACTTGTGAGATCACTCTAGTGCTGCAGGAGAACATCCATAGATTGGAAAAACAGACACATTCATCAAATTCATATTTCGAAAGGTGAATTTTGACATTCCTATGTTAAACAAAATTGGTGTGGTGGATAACATGTTATTAAACAATTTTAATGAAGCTGCACCTTGAACTGCACCCCCATTCCATAAGCGCTTTGGATGCCCAAGAGTCTGCAAATGTGTAGTTATGTAGTCATAATGCTTTCTTTTTGAACAGTGCATGTCCTACTTCCATTAATAACAAATTCATATTTATTTAACGATTTATATGCAGACTATTGACTCGCCTTATAAATCAACCGTACAAATTGAATATTCTTCATGTCAATAGATATTTTGTTGGTTCAAATTACTAATCTTGCAATAAAAAAAATGTAAACCTAAGACTCAAATATTTAACGCCTTTATCGTAATGAATTTGATATTTAGATGCATTTTAAAGAGATAGATTTAGGTCATCTGCACATAATCTTAACAATTTATCAGTCTAGGCTCAGGTCTTCCCACAAAACACTTTCTAACCATCAATAACTTAAAGTTATAAACAAAAGTCAAATAAACGTATTAACACTTTCTGTTGTAATAAAATTAAACATCGTTTAGACTTTTTCACGCTCTAAGCAGTCTCTGTCTTTTGGCTTTGGTATATTTATATCAACAGCCTCATCACGAAAACGTTATGATTTGCATTTATATTGCAAAAACTTTGTTTCCAAAAAAATGTTTCCTTTACATAAAATACCATCAAAATTTACACACATCACACTGTCAAAGTCAGTTTAGATGTCCTTTTATCATGGAGTGAATGTACCAAAGTGCGGTTAAGGTAGACACGGTACGGTCTTATACGATGAAAATACAAGTACCTGAAACTAATGCTTAATTAATAAACAAGTACTATTGTGGAATTCGGATTATTCAAGAAATCCTAGCGATCGTAATTCGTAATATAATGTCACTCAGTGGCCCATACTGGGGGCGGTACAGTAGGTCCGGACCGCCCCTGGGATTTGACAAAATATATAAAAACAAACAACAACACATATGCAAAAGAAATATCGATGTAACTGCCGAGGAGGCATTGCAACCAAGACATTTAGATTTAAGCATATACATTCTGTTCACTTTTTATTTCCCGTTTACTATTATTGTTTTGTACAATTATTTATATTTCTTGTGCAATCTAAATCGTTTTTTAATTTCTGTTTTATAATTCAAATTCAGTGCTACATATTTGTATTTTTTAAATGACCCTTACTCGGATACTAATTAAGGAGGGTGCTTTAGTGGTTGATGAGCTAGTCATAAATCATTTTACCGTGGGTCTGTCATTACGTATATTCAGTTGTATAATTAAGCGCTAAAATGACCACTACTGTTAAAAATCCCGCCAAGTGTGAATCGTGGGTGAAGGGAATGTTAGACACTGTTGTAGGAACTTTATAGATGACCGAACAAACGTGCACGATGAGAAACGAAATGGCAGACCTTCTTCTGTCAACGACTAAAATTGTGGAAAAAGGGAAAAAGAAAATTGATGAATATCGGCGATTCGCGATTTCGGAAATTGACGCAAGTTTTCCTTAAATTTTACGTACGATACTGTATAAAACTGTCAAGAATAGGTTACAGTTACTACAAATTTTATGTAACGTGGGTACCAAATATATTGACGGGTGTTCACAAAAAACCAGCGCATGACCTCTAAAAAATCCTTTCTGTATCACTACGACGTTGTTTCCCCAAAGCCAAAAAGCTCAAGCAAACATTTGAGACCGAAAGTTTAATGTTACGGTTTTTTTGGGACAGAAAGGGCTTTATTGGTTGATTCTGAAATTTGGTACGACAATTAATGCAAACGTGTATGATGCGATCTTAAGAAGGCCGAGTAGGACGATTCAGAACTTGAACCCTGGAAAGCAAACTGCATCCAATATAAAAGACAATACGCATAATATACGACACAATAAATTGGTATCAGAGTCATTGTTTGGGTTATAAAAAAATTAGATACATTTTGACATGACACACGGATTGTGTGTTTTATATTCTTAACGGATAGTAGTTTGTAATAAGGTGAAATAATTAGAAAATTAAGTCCACATAGTATATCATAAGCGTCGGTTGATTTTAATGTTTTTTGCATTACTTTGGTAATTTTCTATTATCAGTTCGCATCGCATTTTCCATAATTTTTCACCTTATTTTAATCTTGGATATGTAGTTTGTTATATAAAAACACCATCTAAAAGGTCGCTGGTTAACGTACATAGTTACGGGGACAATTGGAAAATACTAAATGAAAAATTTAGTAAGAGCAGTAGGTAAACATAGAAACAACATTTTTCTGTTGTCTAGTTAACTACTAAGCCAAGTTAATAGCAGTAATGATCCATTGCGAAATTCATGCACCTCTTTCTCTTCCACCGGATTATGTAATTTTTTCTCGAAATACAAACAATCTTCTTTTTGCTCTGGCTAAAGGACAATGACCAGGTAATTGTTTACACTGAACAAGTTCTATAAGCCCTCTTTGCAGGTATGCCGGAAGTTTAGTCTAACCTGCCGGACAAAGAAGTGCCACTACATGATCACTACATGGTCAAAGATGTGTGACACAACCAGGACCGACGGCATTACGTGCCCTCCGAAGAACGATAAAATTAAAATACTAAATTATATTACTACTATTGCACAGGCATTGTGTGTTGTGATTTTAAATAATATTCAGTTTATATAAAGTAGGAAATGGAAACCAAAACATACAACCAGTTCAGGTTAGGCAAACATAGGGACCTCGGTGGGGTAGTGCGAAAACGAGACGACCGTATTACCCTTAGTTAAGTTTAGGGTGCATGTTGCATGAATGGCTAGTATGTAAGGTCCGCCCGCGCCCCTCTGAAATAATGCGAAACCGGTTGCGAGGGGGTTATGATTAATTAATGGAAAATAAAGATTAGGTACTGAATTTGACATTTGATTTTAAGCAGCTCAAATGACATTAACACTTTTATGCCTTCCCAGCAAAATATTTTCGAAAAGGTATTTCCAGAAAGTGGTGTAAATAGATCTACAATCATCATGAAAATAGTGGGAGCCAATCAGGTGGTTAAAATTATCTCCATAGCATCCGGATATTAACAACTCGTCGTAGATAGATATTTATTGCTTTCCCATTTATCGATCTTTCTAGAGTAACACAAAATGATTTCGTTATGGCGAATGGACGTACCATTTTGGCTTATATTAGTCCTTGTTATCTTATTTTATATTTTTCTAAAATATCATAAGAATGCTTTCATTATGACGATTTAATTTTTGGCTCCTCTTAATCTTTGCGCCTGAAGTTATCTCCCTTCACCGTTGTTACGGCCCTGCAGAATAGATAGAAATAGATCTACAATTTATTAGGCATCATCATGAAAATAGTGGGAGCCAATCAGGTGGTTAAAATTATCTCCATAGCATCCGGATATTAACAACTCGTCGTAGATAGATATTTATTGCTTTCCCATTTATCGATCTTTCTAGAGTAACACAAAATGATTTCGTTATGGCGAATGGACGTACCATTTTGGCTTATATTAGTCCTTGTTATCTTATTTTATATTTTTCTAAAATATCATAAGAATGCTTTCATTATGACGATTTAATTTTTGGCTCCTCTTAATCTTTGCGCCTGAAGTTATCTCCCTTCACCGTTGTTACGGCCCTGCAGAATAGATAGAAATAGATCTACAATTTATTAGGCATCATCATGAAAATAGTGGGAGCCAATCAGGTGGTTAAAATTATCTCCATAGCATCCGGATATTAACAACTCGTCGTAGATAGATATTTATTGCTTTCCCATTTATCGATCTTTCTAGAGTAACACAAAATGATTTCGTTATGGCGAATGGACGTACCATTTTGGCTTATATTAGTCCTTGTTATCTTATTTTATATTTTTCTAAAATATCATAAGAATGCTTTCATTATGACGATTTAATTTTTGGCTCCTCTTAATCTTTGCGCCTGAAGTTATCTCCCTTCACCGTTGTTACGGCCCTGCAGAATAGATAGAAATAGATCTACAATTTATTAGGCATCATCATGAAAATAGTGGGAGCCAATCAGGTGGTTAAAATTATCTCCATAGCATCCGGATATTAACAACTCGTCGTAGATAGATATTTATTGCTTTCCCATTTATCGATCTTTCTAGAGTAACACAAAATGATTTCGTTATGGCGAATGGACGTACCATTTTGGCTTATATTAGTCCTTGTTATCTTATTTTATATTTTTCTAAAATATCATAAGAATGCTTTCATTATGACGATTTAATTTTTGGCTCCTCTTAATCTTTGCGCCTGAAGTTATCTCCCTTCGCCGTTGTTACGGCCCTGCAGAAATAGCAGAGTCATTCCGGGTGTGCTTCCGGTTAGTCTAAAAAATTAAGAGTACGTTTGAAGCATAAACATTTCACAAAGTAAAATAGCTGTTAAGGGATGCAAAGCTGAATTATGTGGTAGGAATGTGTGAAATGTAATTATATTTGCTTGCATTTCTGCATGACCTAGCGTGTTTACTAGTTACTATTACCAAAATATTCTAACTATTAATGGTTATTGCGTGTACGTAATGCAATGGTAATTTTATTAATCAAATAGGCGTTACTGCTGTTTAAATATTTTGATTGTATTCTCAAAAAAATGGTTTGAGTTTTTTAATAAAATATATTAAGGTTAAAAATACGTGTATCAAGTTTCTATTGCTGCCATAGTTATACTTTTGATAATTCGCCCGTTATCGATTTTTTGTTGGTTTTGTATAATCTAATCACCACGAAAGCTCGTCCAAGCATCCGTACAGAAAGCATCTGATTTTTCAGAAGGGAATGAATAACTTCACAATTTATAATACAATCTATTATACAAGCCAGTCTCCGAGGAATAGAAAATTTTCGCTGAAATGAATGTACTATCATCAATCTTTATTTGGGAGCTGATGCGTTCTGTAACGTATTGTTTAAAATCCAACAATACCTGTTTAATTTCCATCTGCGCCAGTTAGCAGTTCTAACTTTCGCAATTTCCTAGAGCTTGCTTCTCTAATTGTTAGCACAGTTCTAGCTAGTTCTCGACATTTACAAATTCTGCAAGTGTATACTTTAGTAACTTGTAGAAGGTTTTGTGAATAACAAAGCTTATTTGGCGTCGCTAATAAATACGACCAAATTTGTCTATGGTTCTTCAAATTAAGACTTCCAAATTATAATAAATGTACCAATTATATCACGAAAGTATTACCAGTTGTGTACCAATTTCTTTTTATCGAATTTACCTTCTAGCATTGCCTTTTTGAGACCAGTAATAGATATTTCTGGCTTTCCATTTAAGTGATTTATAGATCTGCTTCAGGAAATTTCATTGCTTCAAATGCCATTACTAATTACTATTCAACAGTTACACAACGTTGGAATTTGAAATTACTTTTAAAAATGTTGTGTATTGGTTTTGCTCTTGGCTTCTCGCTTATATTATTACGGAACCATGGTGGGATGTTGGTAAATATTGATCATTCTGAAAATAGAAACATTTCCTTGGTACGTTTATATGTTCTTGTCTGTTATCCAGACTTAAATTATTGCGTTTTCCTAACATGGGAGCGTTGAAATCGAAGACGAACGTCAATATAATGCCTCCGAAGGCTGTCACGGCCCTTGCATTCCTCTACTGAAAGCCTTTCATTTATCGGCGATTTCCATTTAATTATTATTTCTTTTGTAATATTCACTTGGAGCTGCAAAATGTTGGCGTGCTAACTTATTGTCATCTTTAACACAGCTGTTTTCGGTTCCACGGAGAGCTTTCAATTTCCTTTCAATTCATGCTGATTCTGCTTTTACTTATTAAAAAGATGGAGCTTTAGTAACTGTAAGCAATAATACAATTACATGCCAATGAATAACATTTTAGAAGATGCGTATTTTGTGGCATAGATGATTAACGCATTATACATATTTATCAAATCTTTTCTGCTTTTGTGTTAGGGTCGACCTTACGGGGGGCGTATAAAAACTATTGAATTTTAAATTTAAATACGGTTGCAGCGTTTCTGCATTTCACTTATGCAGTTCCTGGGTTAACAAACAGCGGATGATACCAAAACCTCGTGACGGCGACAGGCAGGTGACATGCAACAGATAATAAAACACAGACTTACTGATCTGTCAATAAATATTGGGCAGTTGTCTTCACTGGGGTCCTCCAGTCCCTTGCACCTGGATTGGAATTCGAACAGGATACGGAAGCATAGATTAATTACAGCAATTACGCATATCTTCTGATGCATCAATTCTTCAGAGGAATCCAGGCAATTGGACTATGACTAGCCAGTCTTACAGGAGTCGTACCACCCCACATGTGAAGGGGAGAGTATATTTAGTGTCCTATCCCCCGTGTAAAAGTCAGTCGATGTCATCCTGACAGTGATGTAATATTCATAATAATAATAATAATAATGCAGGAGGGTTTTGGGGTCGAGTGTCCCCCCGTAGGATCCCGCATCGCATCTAATAATTTTCGTCCTTGACAGGGACGTATAATCTATTCAGGATTGATTTGCCATCCAGCAGGCTGTTTTTTTTTCTTAAGTTGCATTTCTTAAATATTATTTGCTTGATTTCTAGCAATGTCAAAATGAAATTGCCCAGTTGCCAGCTCTAGGGTCCCCTACTTTTCTAAAATAATCTAGTAAGTTTAGAATTAATAAAACACATAATATATTATACCTACTTAATTGTCAGAATGGTGAAAGTTTTTAACAAAGTGACTAAACTGCAAATTGTGAAAGCTTTCAACCACTATAAAAGCGATAGGCCAGAGTTCACACGATTTACCATTATAAATCGATTAATTGATATATTTGGAGTAAGCATGTATTATTTCTTAAATATGCAATTGCACATTACTTATAATTTTAGGTGTCTGAGCGTTCTATAAGGGACATTTTATCACAAGGACAGGACGTTTTGAAATCATCCATTTGTAGGAAACGTGCTCAGACGGACGTTTTCTTAAATTACACGTTTAGAAAAGATTTGGAATACAAGGGGGGCAGGACTACTTTATTCAACATTATTAAATCAATGGGTTACAAACACAAAATGGTAAATGAACGCAAAATTTTATGTGAACAAAAACACGTCGTTGCATCCAAAATTAAATTTTTGAGAGAATTTCTCCAATATCAAAATTCTAGTGAAAATGTGACATTCGTGTACCTAGACGAAACGTAGATCTACCAAAATGGATCCGCGAGTCGTCAATGGGTACACGAAACCGATCTTAAAAGTAACCCGGCCAAAATTAAAAGTGAGGGGAAGAGGTTCACGATTTTGTATGCGGGATGTAATTCAGGCTTCTTGGAAAGGTGCGACATGTTACTAGACTGAAAGAACAACGACAGGGACTATCATAAAACTATGAATCGGAAAATTTTTAAAAATTGGTAGGTTAATCAGGTGATTCCTGCTTTGGACAAGTTGCAAGGAAAATTTGTCGCACCTTATCATTCAGTGCAGTTTTACAAGCCGCCCACATTTTCTTGCAAAAAAGGTGTATTGCAGGAATGGTTGATTAACCACCACAATGTCGAAATTCAGTGCAAAATTACTAAGAAAAAACTTTGGGAGTTAATTAAACCTTTTACAGCAAACGGAAAGAAAAGGTACGTAACTCACGAAATTTTGAAAAAGCGCAAATATGAGGTTCTTCGATTGCCTCCATACCATTGTCAATACAACCCAATTGAAATGGCGTGGGGGTTTTGTAAGACCTATTACAATAAGCACATAAATTCGCAGCCAAAATCGAAAGACAAGGTTGCAAATTTATTGCCTGCTTTCAAATAAACATAACCTCCATCAAGAAAAACTACCATAACCCAACTTAATTAATTGGCAAATTTCATTGATACCACACATTCCCCCAGATTTCCACAGCCTACAAGTGGCAAATCAATCCTGAATAGATTATATTTAGTAGATCTTGACCGTAACGAGTACCAAGTAACCGAATATTACCGCCGGACAATGGGTTCTTCCGTGTCACAAGGAAAAGAGTGAGAGACAGGCTCTCCACAGGCCACTCTGCAGAGTGCAATGCAGAGATCCCTGGCTGGTCAACCAGGTCGAGGGCAAGTCGAGTGATTACGCCCAATCACCGTCCCGCCAAGCATTAAGCTACTTAAAACGGAATCTGGCGCAGATACACAACCACCAGGCATCTTCGAGAGCTCACAAGCCCCCCAAGCATAGCAGCGCAGGCCTCAGTCATAAGAATACAGTAATTACAATTACTAACAGTACTACATAAGCAAAAGCATTATCTACAGCTTCAATCAACAACTACTCATCTCGCTCAACCCCACTACCTTACAGGTAGCCAGTACATAGGTATACATCACTTCAGTGTATTTAGCAGCTAAGCAACACACATATCCTGTTTAATTTCCTTATACCGCACACGCGAACTCTGAACCCGTCTGATAAGCCGCCCCTTCGGCCGCTTCGAACCCACTACCCTACTTTTGCTAAATCTTACCTAAAAATACCGCTTTGCGATGAGTGTCGCATCTTGGAAAGGCATAACCATAAACATAATTTATTATGCAGCCCATCTTTATCTATAAACACATAAGTGGTAACACTAAATTCGCACCTTGCCTCAGCTGAGAGGTAGGTTCGCAAATGCTATTAATTAGTTATTACGCTGAAGATATGCAAGCTTACGCCTAGTACTGCCTCTAGTAGACTCCCATGCTCGGCATTTTACACCCCACTGTCCCGGTTTGCTCTTAACATTCCAAGAAATACTTCCACGGTTGAGTGAACTTTGTCACCCTCCCGCCAACAGCTTGCATTGTTAACAGATGTTGTTATGAGCTACGTAGGTATATTTTTGTAAATATTTATTTGTTGAGCATACATTTAAGTAATATTCACAGTGGGCAAAAACCACTGCCTAACATTTGTATATAGTAACATAGTATTTTAAATTGTTTTAAAAGACCGCTACGAATTAATCCACAATACCTATTATATTCTTATAATTATTAATAGTTTTAACTAAAACGTATTGAGAAATAGGTTTACAGTTAACTTAGTCGAAAAGTGAGGTTAGGGTTTAACGTGACGACTATGATCTTACTGTTCATATTTTGAGTTGTTCTGTTTACATGAGGTTGTCTTACAAGCTGCCTGATATGTTTGATAATTATGAATTAAAACGAACTGGTTTGTAAGCAGAAATTTCCAGTTGAATCTATGTTCATCGGTAAAGGCTGCATGTACGTATTTGGAAATAATTGCTCTCAATTACATGGTGTACAGTAAAACTGTTTGATTTACAGTAATTAATTGAAACTTCTTATTGTGCAATCAACAACATTTACGACTAATAAATTCTATAAACCAGTTGCAACCTTTTAGAAACAGATCATATCGATCTTTGCAGTATATATGTTTTTTATTAAAAATAAATCTTCTGAGCATCTGCCAATCTTCTATATGCATATTTAAGTAGTTGTAAATTGACAATAGTGTCAGCTATATAAATTTGTTGTTCAAATTTCTAACAAAAATTGCATTCAGCTTGTAAATAGACTTTTTAATTGGAAATAGGTTCATATTTTTACTGAAAATGTTGGTTCTGTTTATGGAAACTGTTTAAAAACTATGATTCCAAATTGTATGAAACTAGCTTTAAAATATATCCCAGTTTTCTGTTTTGGTTACTGAGCATTAATTTTCCAAATATCCCGTATGCGTATATGAATGTAATTTAAAATTACAATTCCATTTTTTGTTTGTTTTCTAATATAAAATCTTTTCGGTAATATTATTCATAATTACATAAGCGTATGATGCTTTGAAGTAAGTTAGTAATAATTATTGTTTGATAAAAATAAATCGTTAAAAATCTGAATGAAATTAAAATCTATTAAATTTTATAACTTATATATACATTTTTTCTAACGTTCCACAAAACGTGTTATTAATTTTCGTAACGACACATTTTTTTGCTATAACTGGATATTTTAAACATCACCCCATTTGGTACACAAATATTTTGTCCTAAATTAATGTCGAACTTTATGATTTATATTACCATTAAAAGGTATGTAAATATTAGTATGCTCTACTAATTGAACATGAATTATGTAAACATACTGTATATATATTTCATCCTAAATTAAAGTTTTTATATAATCAGACTTAAAAATTGCGTTTACTGATGTTAATTGTTGTTGTTTATAAATATTTACCATTCAAAATTATATCAAACCTCTTATGATTTCAAATATATAAAGTGAGCCAGCTAAATTGCTCGTCCTGAAAAGTGTTAGACGCAACCCAACATAAATGTGTCACAGCTACTGTGATTATGGAATATTTTATATTATCGAAATGGCTCATAGTTGCATTCTGTCAAGTTGATCTCTTAGTCTAGTAAGAAATAGTTTTGCTTGCTTGCTTGCTTTGAAAGAGCGAGATCTAGGACGCGGTTTTCCAAGCATCTCTATGCACTTAGGCCACATTTGGCCCATTGTACACCCTAACTAAGAATTTTGCCTATCTGGGGTAATTCCAACTCCAGTAGTGGTTTTTAGCGTGTCACACATCGCAGTGGCACGGGAACTACGGCTTTACTTCTTATCCGACAGAAGGCGCATTTTCAGATTTTTCCCCGCTAGAAAAATCTCGCCGACCTCAGCCAGGTTTGAACCCGCGTCCCTCGGATCTAAAGGCAAACGCGCTAACCACTAGACCACCGAGGCCGCCAAGAAATAGTTTTACTAATATTACATATGATAGGGCAGCCTTTTAAGTTTTTACACGACAACGACCACCAGGTGACGCTATTGAGATGTCATTACTATTTTCTTAAAATTTGATATTTGTTATTGTGAAAACAGTGGCAGCTTAGAAATTGACCGGGTAGTTTGTTTACAGTGAGCGTTTAAAAAAAGCATTTTGTAAAGAAATAGAAATTTCACGTGAAGATTTTATTTGGATGATTTTTTACGATTTTAGTAAGGGGCTAACTCAACAACAATGCATAGAATCGCTTCGTTCAACTTTTGGTAATGAAGCACCATCAGAAAAGACTGTTTACAATTGGTTTGCAGAATTTCATCGTGGTCGTGCGTCCGTCAGTGATGAATTTCGTGAAGGTTGACCAGAATCGCTTGTTATTCGAAAAAACATCGATGCTATGCGCAACATGATTGAAGAAGATCGGCATGTGACTTACAGTGAGAGGCGTCCTTAGGCATATCGAAGACTGCAGCACATCCGATTTGGCATGAACATTTAGCTCTGAAAAAGATCTGTTCCCGATGGATTCCACATAATTGGACCAAAGCAGCACTTCATTCCACACTTTCAAATTTTCTTTTAAATCTTTTTCGCTGCCTGCTATTAGTGCTACGTCATCCGCGAATGCACATTCTGAGATGTCGACTCTTTCCAAGTTTCTATATCCCACAAATAAAGTTTTAGTTCTTTGTTTTGCCTCTCTGATTACTTTATCCATAAAGGTGATAAAGAACAACGGGCTGAGGCTCCCTCTCTGCCTCACCCCCATCTTCGTATAGAATGTCTCAGATTCTGCATTCTTACTTATTACCCTATTTTTTGTTTTCCGGTAAAGGCATGTAATTACCCTGATTAATTTCTCGTCTATATTTTTCGAATTTAAGCATTCCCATATTTTCTCCCTCGACACTCGGTCGAAGGCCTTTTCCATGTCTATGAAAGCTAGATAGATTGCTTTAGATCTTGCTCTTGCCCTGCTAATGATCTCTTTGCTTCTGAACACTTGGTCCTGCGTACTCGTCCCTTGCCTGAACCCGCTTTTGCACTTGCAGTATCTTCGGCTCCACTTCCTTCCGCAATCTTCTCCCAATGATTTTTTCGAATAGCTTTAATACTGTGCTCAGTAGGGTTATCCCTCTGTAATTATTGCAGTCCATCGTATCTCCTCGTTTGAAAAGTGGTAGTATTAATCCCAATTCCCATTCACCTGGTAATTTTTCTTCCTTCCATACTCTATTAAATATCCTCAGTAATGTTTGTCGCCCACTTATCCCCATATTTTTTACCATCTCCGTCGTAATTCCGTCCCCACCTGGGGCTTTTCCATACTTCAACACTTTTATTGCTTCCACTAATTCTTCCATCGTGATCTCATTTCCTTCGATTTCTTCTCCTTCTGCTACTCTTGCGGTTCCTCCGCCTTCGTCTTGCGGGTTTTCTAGTTCGTGTTCTGTTTCTGCTATAAGCAGCTTTTGGAAATACTCTTTCCAACGATTCATTCTTTCTGCCTCACTTCTTAGTATCTCTCTTTTTTTCGTTTTTAATTCCTATAGTACCTACTTTTTCGTTTCTCCTTAGGTTTTTTAATACCTTGAAGAACAGTTTTTGATTCCCTTTACTATCCTTTTCGAATTTGTCCCCGAACTCCTTCCATGCCTTTTGCTTAGATTCTCTAACTATCTTCTTGACTTCTTCCCTTTGTTTCTTATATTCTTCATACTTCTCTTCTGTTTTATTGCTTAAGTATTCTTTCCATTTTCTTTTCTTAATTTTTAGCTATTGTTTAATTTCTTCGGTCCACCAAACCGTTTGTTTCTTGTTTCTATTTTCTTTATATGTTCCGTCATAATGTATACATAGGTGAAACACATAGAAATTTTTATACCAGGTGCATAGAACACATACGCTCATACAAATACAAACACCCAAAAAAATCTAGCTACGTTAAACACTTATTAGAACACAATCATGCATTGATATCAAATAATATAATTACATTTTTACACTTCTGTGATGATAAATGTAAATTGGATATACTCGAAGCCTTTCAAATTCACAAATACACTTTAACAAAATTAATTTAAGCAAAATGAGCTCATAAATTCCCCGCTATTGGAAGTTTTTAGAATGGAAGATCAGAGCCAAGTCCGAAATCATGATCCAGTGTGCTGTTGCCGTAGCTAGAAATGTTTACAATATTAACCGTTTTTGAAAATGATATATATATCAAAATACGTATGCATCACAAAAACTAAATTAGTCCTGTTGAAATTGTGTCTAATGTTATTATTAAAATATAAATATGAATTTCAACAAAGTAATGCAATAAACAATTAATAACTTAAAGAGATATTCTGATTACATTTTTATGATATTTCGTTGGATTGCACACTAAGTCAGACAGCAGTATTGGTGTGTAGAGTGAATTATAACATGGATTTATGGATATCCAGATGTATAATTGTTTGTTTTATCCATGCTTCGTTGTACATTATTTTAGACACGAACAGATTTTAGATAATAAATGTTATTTGGACGATATACTTAAAGTATATAAAACTTTAAGTTTATATTGTATAAAATAAGTACAGCAAATTACAGTTTCAGATATTATTCTTATCCCATATTATGAACTAGATGATCTTTGCTTTAATGTGAGTAAAAGTATATCATACTTAATAAAGAGTTTAAATTAATGTTGAAATATGCAACATACGTTATAATTTTCTTATGCTGTGCAACAGTTTAATCAAACCTATTATTAGCTTTTCGAAAGAGCTTTAGAATCAACTGCAACATACTAATTTACAACTTAAAGAAGAAGTTAATTGTGGCTATGAACCAATTTTAGCAGCGAATGTACAGTTTGATAAATAAGACCTGACGCACAAAAGCAGTTATTAATTTAAATTTATGTTACCGAAAGTTACAGTCATCTTTATGTTAACCGTAAGCTTTATCTACAAATTAAACTTAAAATGAATTTTACTAGAAGATCAGAAGTCTTTTTTAGTATTTTAGTTGCCGACTTCTAATATATTTTAGCACTTACAAAAAGCGCTACATTTGAATTGCTAATATCTTGAAAAGAAGCGCACATGTTGTTCAACTAGAATGTTAACACTTTTATATATTATTTATTGTGTTCAAGGGTTTCTACAGCCATTGTTGCCTATTGTCTCCATTGATCTCTGCTGTTCCACTCTCCGTCTACTAGCCCTCCCCCTTCTATCTCTTCTTCCATTTCATTTGTTCTCTATCTTCTGGATCTTCCTCTTCTTCTTCTTTCCATACAATTCCACTTTGTTACCTGCACTATCCGGGGTGTTTGGGTGTGTTCTTCTTACGTGCTCATACAATATTAGTAGTTTCTTTTCTATATAGTTTAATGCTTTTCTCTACTCTCATTCGACTTTTGATTTCTTCGGTTGTTATTTGGTCAATCCACGCAACTCTACTGCTTCTCCTACTGTTGTATGAATTTTGCTTTTATTTGTTCTGTTTAATAACAACATTTCTGCTCCATAGATCATGTTGGGTACCAAAGAATAATAGATTCTCGCTTTCGTTTTCGTTATAGGTTTGTCTATTGACAAATAATTACATTCACAGTTGATAAAACTATTCTATTAAATATGGTATCAATTAAAAATAGTAATACAGGGCGACAGATTATATATTTATATTTAGGATATTTGAAATATTACGGCGTATTTATAAAAAAAATAATGAATGTATTTCATCGCGTATTTCAAGCTTATCGCTTTTTTAGGTAGTTAAAAATAGGGAAAAACTTGTTGATGTGATAAGGGTTGTATATTACTATTCAGTTACTATATAAATCCAATCTGAGTATGTGGCAAAAAATCCTTTTATACAAATTTGCATAATCCTAAAACTTATTATTTGCTGGGGAATATACCACAAATTAAAAAGTTGTTTCTACGGTAAAAATAATCAGTATTACATATGAAGTTTCAGGCTTCCGCGATTTAAGTCTAATGAAGTGATCACTTCGAGCTTAGATCGTATCGTCGTGGAATTGAATAATTTTGACGTTTCGCTAACCGTTGCATGTAGCATTATCAAAGCGTAATGGGTGCTGGATTGTCGGACCAGGTATTTATAGGGATTCTCTTATTCATGGTTGACTGGCGGAGGAGTCATGGTTCTGTTTCTATTGGTTGATCACGCCCATGCATGTTGTCTGCGGTGGTGCGTATTCTTTGGTCGTAATTTTGTGTTGATTTAGTGCTCTTTTCCAAGGCCCTTTTCTTGATTGAAATTCTGTTGGTGTTTTGCTATTTCTATAGCTTCCCTTATAAGGCGTTTATTCTAGTGTTGTACCCGTGCAATAGCTTTTGTTTCTTCATAGTTTACCTTGTCGCCTATGGTTGTAACGTGTTCGGCATGACCTGATTGTGTAGTTTGACGGTGTCTTCAAACGCTGGTGTGTTCCTGTTTTCGAAGTTCTACTGTGCGGTCGGTTTGTCCAATGTAGCATTTTCCACACGAGCAGGGAATTCTGTATACTCCTTGGCACTGCAGCTGAGGTGTTGGGTGCTTGGGAATCTATATTGCTGACATAGAGTGGAGTGTGATTTGAACACTGCTTGATTTACTCCTTTTTAATAATCGTGCTATTTTGTCTGTAGTTCCTTGAACATAAGGAACAAATGCCTTAGATATATAATCTTTCTTTTCCTTGGTACGCCGTTGTTATTTCGCCTTGATAATTTCTCTTTGAATTTCTTTGGATTTGTAACCATTTCTTGAGAGGGAGTACATCAGGTAGATTTCTTCTCTTGGTACACTGTAGGTGTGGGGTATGTGGATGGCACATTCGGTCAGGGTCAGGGTGAGGGTGTTTAACATTGCTGCTTTTTGTAGAGGGTGATTATGTGAGCTGGCATTAAAGTATCGATAAGTGTGAGTTGATTTCATGTCCACACTGTAACCAATACCAATACAACCCAGCAACCGAACTACGACTTCTTCTCCACCAACCATAGCTAAGAGAAATCCTATAAATACCTGACCCGGCAATCCAGCACCCATTACGCTTTGATAATATTACCTACAACGGTTAGTGAAATGTTAGCATCATTCGACTCCACGACGACGCTTGCTAAGCTCGAAGGGATGACTTCCTTAATCAATATTACATTTTACTTTTTTGAAGTTTCATATCTTATTAAGGACAAGGACTTTGGTTTCTGCCATGAGCGATATAGGAAAATACAGATCTACATCGTAACGTGGACTTCGATTCACAGAAGTTTCCTACACTTAATTTTTAGAAAAGGTTTGCAAGCAAAGCGTTTAACACAAGCTTTGAGATCGCTAATCCTTAAGAGTATTCTACAAACATAGGCAACCGAACCGCCAAATGAGTATCGTTAGGGGGTTGTCCTAGTGCTTTCCGTTGGCGGTAACCAATTCTGAAAAAATCGCCTGACTACATCTAGGATTGAAACTTGATCATTTCGGCACATGTTAAGCAAGCATAACTAGCTGTATTTGTATAGGAAAATAATTTATGTGTAAAATATAAAATGAAAAATAGTTTTTCCCGGGTCAGTGAAAATTGCAGATAACAGTAAATGCTTAGTACATTAAAGCGTCGCGTACCGAGGATATTGCGATCTCTAATATGTAAATTACCGAATCGTCATGTAATAAAAAAATTATGAACTTATCTTGTGTTTAATTAAGTTTATTTTTATTATACTACTGGAATTAATTCCAGTAAGCTGTACAGTTTAATACTGTTTATACTCTTCATGCTTATATTGTCATACTTTGAATTGCTTTCGATTAACATTTCACTCATCTGTTTATAAATAAGAGTTATTATGCAAGATAGTAAACAATATTTTAGATAAAGCATTGGAAAAGTCAGACTGTTTATAACCTTTAATACAATTACGTAACAGATCTCAAAGTAACGTTCGGTGCTTGTACAGTTTTAGTCAAAATACAAAATATGTATTTCTAAATATATAAATTAGAATGTGCGGAGTTTCGAGTTCATAGTTGTTAGTGGTTAGTGGTATGCTTCACTTAACAAACCTTTACAAGTTGATTCAAAATAATGTACTGTTTCCACATTATATAGCGGATTTCGACGAATGGCAGTCGATGATTCATAATTAAAAAGAATGCAGTGAACATGCCGCGGGAAAGTCTTCACAATAAAAACGGTGGAATAATTTACGCATTTAAAGATAATTAAAACAATAATTGACGTTTCCCATAATACGTACTGTTGTCATTAATCACCTAATAAATATTGTGGAATCACTGCTGTAAGAAATGTTTCAAGAAGCTGTTTATGTACAATACCTTTTGTTGGAATAATTCATAACTTCCAAAGGCTGTTGCCACCTGCTAAACCAATATAAAGAGTTACATGCAAAATGTAAATAGTAGTTCCAAAACAGAGCGATTATGTGACCGGCAAAAAGTTGAATCTTTTCGAATGTTGACCCTCTGGAAGATCGTTGGCCAGAACTTCTCCCACATCATTTTTGTGTCCGCATACCTCCTAGCAAATTTAGGTAGTCAACAACACATTATTTTGCTCTGAATTTCGATACGGTTAAATTAACAGTCAATTTAAAACAAGGATTGCACATCCGTTAATGTTGCAAGGAATTCAATTTGTATTTTTCCGGCGACTTTTAGAGTTTTATATAAGAATGCGTAAATTTGTTTAAATATTAGGGATTTTCTAAAAAATAACAAACAAAATATACAAGATGTGAATAATAATAAAACGAAATGTTGATAATCGTTGAAATTTGAAAAATATATTTTTTATTAAATTTTATGTAGTCGTAGCAAAATATCTCCCTCGAATTTTATTGTGTAGACGCAATTTAATAATGTGAAACAAAAGCAAAAAATCTGTTTATGCGCTTTCATGAACTCAAACAAATTTCCATAACAAAATAACGAACCCTATTATATACAAGAATTTGATATTGTGTTGTAACTACAACCTTTGAATCTTCATTTAACTTAATTTACTCGAAAAAGTATTTACTTCGTTTTCATCCACAAAACCTACACAAGTTTCTTATAAACATTTTACTCCGCAATATTCAATATAATTACTCGAGTCTAAAATTCTAAATGAAGCGTGGGACGGGATCATTGGTGTATTTTTAAATAGAATTCTAGCATATGCAACCAACATTACAGTAAGATTCGTTTATATTAATTTAGTTAAAAGAATATACTTCTGTATTAAAATGTTTTACCGAAGAATAATGATAACCTTTTTGGATGTATAAAGAATAGTCATGAGAATGTAGGTGTTTTCGGAAGACATTATCAATTATAGTTTTATTGATAACAGTAGTTGTAGTATTTTTTCTCAAGGGTCAAGATTAGCAACAACTAAGGGTAGGGAGCTAATAGAAGCTACGAAAGCAAATAAACAGTTATCTGCTGGTCAAAGAACCTGCTGCCCAAGCGATCCAATAAAGATCCCAAATACAATAGATTTTTATATCACAAAAGGCTTAAATAACAAACAAGTCAGAACGGAATTAAGTTTGGATCTATCTTCGGATCATACACCTGTAATAATTACTATATGCTCGAAAATCGTAGAGAAATCAAAACAACCAACACTACTTAAAAAGCAGACTGGAATCACTTCAGAGCTATACTAGAGATATAATTATAAAAAACGTTTCCCAGAAAACGGAGCAGGAACTGGGGAAGAGCCCCGTCGTACATAAACCACACATGAATCCTATCATACAGGGGCACGTCTTCCAATCCCGGGCGTAAAGTGTTATTCTATCTATCTACATGTGGTTTCACAGCGAATGTGGTCGCTCTTCCAGTTACAAGTTGCCAGTTTCTTCTGTCGTCCCAATCAGCCTCTTGTAAGTTTCTTTGAGACATTGCTATTGTTATTCCTTTTCTCCATGTTTCTCTAGGACGGCCTCTTGTCTTCCTTTCATTTGGAACCCATACCATTATTATCTTCGGCAATCTATTTTCATTCATCCTATTAAGATGCCCGTACCAGATTAACTGCTTTCGTTGAATGTCCTCAATTATTGTTCTTTCTTTCTTAACTGTGCGTCGGATCTCTTCATTTCTTATATGTTCCAATCTTGATTTTCGCGCTGATCTTCTAAAAATCCATCTCTGTCGATAATAACGTGTTTTCCATGTTTTTGTTTATCTGCCATACCTCACATCCATAAGTCAGTGTGCTTTTAACCATAGCGTCATATATGTGCATTTTTGTTTTTTTTCCTTATATCTTTCTGCCAAAGAACCGAGCTCAAAGCGCCAGTTATTTTTGAGCTTTGTGTGTTCTGCTCTTGATCATTTCATTGTGTCTACCTGTATTATTCAAAATTGTTCCTAAATATTGGTAGCTGTCGCAGCTTTTTATCCTTGTTTCGTTGTCCAATTGGATATCTAGGGTTGGACCGCCTATGCACATATCACATATCTATTTGAAGTTCATTGTTAACCCCCATTTGGAGTATTCTTCTAACTTTCTTATCATGTATTCCATGTCCTCAAAATCCTGAGCACTTCCTACCTGGTCATCAGCATAGTGTCTATTTATCTATCTAAGTTAGCCCCCTTTCATCCAATAGCGTATATAGGCCTCCCCAATTTGTCTCCAGTTGTTACGGTCTGCGGTTTTCCTTATTGATCCAAATCCGACAATTTCTCCACATCTGTGGATGTCCCCTTCACCTCTTTGCCGTCCATGGTCTCCATTGTTGGATTTCTTTGTTCCATCTATTATCTCTCTGTCGCATAGTATGACCAGCCCACCTCCATTTCAGGGATGTTCTGTGTTCTACGACGTCAATCACTTTTGTTCTTTGTCTGATATCCTCGTTTCTAATTCGGTCTTTAAGCTTTACCTTTAGCATTTGCCTCTCCATGGCTCTTTGTGCTTTAGCTAGCTTGTCTGCGATGTTTCTTGTTAAGGTCCATGTCTGAGTGCTATATGTTAGTACAGGCAGCACGCATTGGTTATAAACAATTCTTCTTAAATGTAGCTCGGTAGATATACCGAGTAGGAGGGAAATAAAATTCCTCCCGCGGACCAACAGGCACCAACAGCGTCTAACCCAGAATGGGCGGCTGCGAACAGCGTCGGTATCCATAGTGGACGGCTGAAAATAACTCACCAACCCCCTGGCAAGCGTGGCGTTTTAATGCCAAACAACCCCCAAAGAAGATGGTCTCCTATGGGGACCCCCATCACTCCACATTTCCTCCTCCACTGCTTCAGTGCCATGTCAAGGTAGATGTTAAATAGTATCGGGAACGCACAGCAGCCCCGTCGTATTCCTTTGGTTACTTGAAATGTAGATGCCAGTGATTTTCCCACTTTTGCCCTACTATATGCACCGTCATACAGTTCTTTAATTGCTTTTATTATAGTTACGTTAATGGGGGATTCTTGTAGCACTTTGAAAAAGTTCTGGATGGGTATGTTGTCGTAAGCTTTTCTAAGATCTATAAATGTAAGATGTTTCTCTTGCTGTTGCTTTCGTTTTTTCTATTATTTGTGTCAGACCAAACAAGTTTTCTATCGTTGATCGACCTGCTCGAAAACCTGACTGTTCTTCAGTTTGGTATATCTGGTAGGCATCGGTGATAAGCACGGTTAGAATACGTCCATATAGTCTGCTGAACGTGCTAGCATAGGCTAATATTAGCCTATGGTGCTAGTGACTGAGAGTCCTCTATAGTTCTCACACTGATCTCTTGAACCCCTTTTAAGTATGGGTGTTAGCCCGCTTTCTTTCCATAAGTATTATTCAAGAAATCAATATACACCACCACCACTAGTAAAAGAACGTAGTAAAAATACTGGCTCTATCAATAAGGTGGTCTTCGAAAATACCCAGTCAAACATTAACTGAAAATCGATACTGATGTCTTTACACGACAATAGCGCGTGGATTTTTCTCTGTCCACACGTGATTCTAACGCAAATGAATAATACAATTATTCGTAAAGTTAGCTTCATCAGAAAATAAAGTATTGGCAGCAACGTTTGCATTTTCTGTTTTTCAGTAAGAATCTAAATAACGACATTCTTGAAGCATAATCAGAAGCATTAAGGGCTTGCACGCGCTCGATATGGTATGGGATACAATTGTATACAGTAAGAAAATAATAATAACGTAAATTTTGATATTTTATGGCAAATGAAAATCCTGCTATTGCAATTTATTAATTAAAAACAAAATTGTTTCTATCTCAGAAGCAGTTAGTTTGTGGACATATGTTGATTAATACTTTATCGTTTGGTTTGATGTGTATTATACAGACGACTTTTTAAAATACATTTTATTGCAATATTTTATGCTCCTATTACATTGTTCTATTTTATTAGTGTAGTTAAACACAGAAAATATTGTAACTCTGCAACGATGTATAGTCAGACCTATACTGATATGTACTCTTTTTGTTAGTTTGCTGAAGGGATTTCCCTGTTTTTTTGGTGTCATTGATTAACAATTTGTATATATGAAAAATATTACAATCGTTCAGAATGTGGTTAGCAATATATCAGAAATTATTTACTTACTATGTTCAAAGACTATTTATATATATAAATAGTCTTTGCTATGTTTCTGTAAACTAACGTCGGTTGTTGATAAGACGTATTTATGTACAAAAGTAACAGTACTCCAGTGTTGGTTGCCTATACCAAACGGGAAATCGTATCAGAAAAATACTGTAGGTATTGTTCCATGTAATTGAAGTTTAATAATTAGTGGGTTAGAGAATTCGTTATTTATGCGAAATTAGTTGTAGCTTCCGCTTCATTCATTTTTATTTACCCGTTATTACAATACAATTAATACTTTGAACGTTCAGTTTACTCTTGGCCATTTTTAATCAAGGGTTTCCTGCAAAAGTTAAATAATTGAATGAAGTACAATATGGAAACTTCAGTTTTAAATATAGTTTCCGGATTAACCATTATAGAACGTATTCTGTTCCGAACTTAATTAATATTTTAATATCGTTTGCTTCTGCCTATAACAAAATATAAGTAGAATGTGTGACATATTTTTCATAGGATATTGTATATAGCAGCTTTAATATATTAAAATATAGGATATATTGTATGGTACATCTAAAAATGTGTATTCGTTCGATGAAACCGAAGTCAGTATAAAACCTGTAATGTTGGTTGCCTATATATAACAGCAATCTATTGTGAAAATACTATAGGTGTTACTTCAAGTGCTGTTTACTTAGTAATATTATTGAAATATAGAGTACTTTATTGGTGCCCTATTACTAAATTTGAGATTCCTGTTCCAACAATTTCTTACACGTTATTATAAGGCAAAATTCCGGAACACATTCATATGGGTTACAGAAAAAATTAGAAATCCTGAAGGTATTACTTGTCTTCGTAGTTTTTAATTATAATCTTATTACACTGTTAGACGTTTTAAAGTAGTGCAGTATGGATAGCTGGGTTGTAAATAAATAATGTGGATTTATGGTATCTAGAGAGTAGTACTGTGTTCAGAACTTAATAAATAATTTATTATCATTTGCTGCTTCTTCCTAATACAAATTGTGAGAATTACATCCTCAGATTTTCTTGTTGTTTAGTTTCATTGATTTTGTTTAATAATGTATTTGTTCAATGAAGTGTAGTGTAGTATACAAACCACCGTACTATATTGTTGGTTGCCTATATAGAACAGGAATTCATGTATGAAAAATACTGCTGCTCGGTGTTGTTCCATGTTATGTGTATTTGATAATTATTGGTATATGAAATATGTCACTAATAAGAAGTTAAAGTTTATCTATTATTAGTCTTTATGTATACGTTATTGTAAAACTAAATATGCAAAGAACACATTCAAATGGATACCAACAAAATAGAGTTGTCCTTCCGCAACAAAATGAAATTGTTGATGTACTTACTCTTGATGATATTTAATCAGGACTTTATTGAAAATTGAGGTACCTTAATGCAGTAGGGATTTAATTAAATTTTGTGAATAGCAGTCTTTAGAGGGTATTACATTCAACATTCAATAAATAGTTTATTGACAGTTGCTACTCTCCGTTACAAATTGTAATAATAGGATGTGGATTTTCAAATTTTAAATGGCATTCGTATGCGAGTATGCGTGTCGTTCTTTCTAAGGAGTGCCACATTTCAATACTGGTCTATTATTCTTCACTGCTTGCGGCATTTCGCGTTGGCGTTATTATTTACTCTATAAGCTTTGCTGTGTAGTTATTTGAGCTGTTAACCAAATGCAAACGGTTTTCCTCAAACCGTTCTTCTGATTTTGCATGTGATACAGATTTGCTCCTAAGATCAGTATTTATAATATTTTACTAATTATTTTTTGCTTCTGTTTTGTATTATAAGAACATTTTCAGTAAAGGGTTTATCAGATAGTTCTACAATATGCATGAAAAATAACCAGGATGTTTATTTTTATACCGTTGCATACTTCAGAATATAAAGCGCTTCCGCATAATCTGAATACGGATCTTCTTTACGTAAACCTACTAGTAGAATGAATATCTTATTTTTGGGAAAACATTCTAATCATTAATTATTGCTAGCAATCTAATACATATGTATTTACCTATCTATTAAACAATCTGCATTTAGTAGATATATACAATTTATTAAACGACTAATATGAGTAGTGTTTAAACTTAAACACGAATTACACCACCAATCTGGAAGCTTCCTAATACCTCCCTGAAGAAGTGTTTGGGTTGCATGCGTATCCATTATTGCACATCTTCGAAAACTACTTTGCTTGAAATTGTTTCCCGGCTAAATATTCTTTTAGTGGGCCAAGAAAATAAAAATCGAATAGTGAAAAATTAGGAGTGTGCGCTGCTTGCAAAAGGAAGCTCCACTGAAGTTTGTTTATGGATTTAATTGTTCTTGCAGCGGTATGAGGGCGAGCATTGTATTGGACAAAGCAAACAGAACTTTGTCTTCTCTTTGTTCCTGATAACCGTAACTTTATCGCGTAAAAGTATTGAACAATAGTACATCTACATCTAGTACGGCGTTCTGTGTGGCAATCAAAAATGGGCACCATTTAAGATTTAAAAATATGTAGGTATCGCTTTACCAGCTGGCAACAAAGTTTTTGCTTTCTTTGGGTTTGTAGATGTGGTGTAACATCATTGTATGCTTGCACGTTTTAATTCAGAAGTAAAATAATGTATTTAGTTATCATCAGTTGTCACATTTAAGTTCAAAAATTCATCTACTTTCCTCAAATGTCGCTGCAGTAAAGAAGAAACGATTTGCAAACGTATGTTCTTTGGTCAACAAGCGCGATATCCACCTGGCACACACTTTACGATACTTTTTTTCATTTTTTCAACACATTCGACACGAATGTAAATTCTTAGTAATTTGACGAACTGTTACCAATTTGTCGTGCTGAGCAACGGCATTAACTATTTCTTCATTTGCTGATTAACAGAAGTTGCAGCTCGTTGCATATGAGGCTCATTTTATACAAAGATTTCCAAAAGATTTGGACCACTCAAATACACCACTTTTAGAAAGACATTGATCACAGTATGTATTTGCTTATTATGCACTGTTCCACGCTACAATAATCAGAACTTTCCCACATCGTAACTGTACGAGCCCTAACAACTATATATTGGGACAAAATAAAATATATATATAAGTCAGGTATTTGACAGTTTATTTGTTTTCTATTAATTTTTTAAATTTAATACTAAGTAACTAGTTAATTAACAACAATTGGGGCCAATCAGCAACACAAAAAACAAAATACGTATTCTATTATTTCTAATTAACTAGAAAAATGTTCACATTTCGTGGCAACTAAATATTGGGACAGTATAAAGTAACTGTTAAAAATAAAAGAAGATGAGACAAGTAGGCTGCAATAATTATGGAGAACGAAACGTCGGATTAATCGGCAATAGTTTTCTTATCGTATTGAGTGAATCGCTGCGTTTATTGAACAAAATGGTGCTTGGTATTTCTACAAGTTCAAAAATTCGTGAGTTAGTGCTTAAAAAGTATTACCGCAATAAAACAATACGTGAAGTGGCGGATGATCATAATATTTCTATATCTACAGTGTGGAATATAATTAAGCATTATAGAGAAACGGGAAATATCCTAGATAAAAAACGTAAAAGTCTGGGTCGTCTAAAAATAGTTTCTGACAGGAATAAGGGACAATTAGTAAAACTATGCAAAAAAGGCCGAAGAAATACTTTAAGGCAAATTACGGCTGAATGGAATCACGAAACTGCATTAAATCTGTCAAGGGAATGCTGTCGCCGGTGGATTCATAAAAGTGGACTCAAGTTTTATAAGGTTGAATTACAAGTAACAATTTAAAAGTGTAATTTTAAACAAAATTGTTTTCTTATAGGCAAAGAAAAAGCCACTGTTGACGGAAAAACAGAAGAAAACCAGGCTTGCATGAGCAAAATCTAAACTATCTTGGTCGGTAGAAGATTGGTTCAGAGTAATTTTCAGTGACGAATCAAAATTCGTCGTATGTGTTGGTGATCACCGCAAACGCGTGATTCGTACCGAACATGAGGCTTTCCACAAGGATTGCTTAAAACGTACGGTAAAATTTCCTACAGGAGTGATGATTTGAGACTGCATGGCAGCTTCAGGATTAGGATGCTTTGAATTTATTGATGGTACCGTGAATCCGCGAAATATCAACAAATATTGGAAAACAGTCTGCCACCGAGTATCGCGAAGTTAAATGTTGGCGAAAATTACATTTTTCAGCAGGATGGAGCGCCGTGTCATACGGCCAAAACCACAAAAAAGTGGTTTGGCGACCACAACGTAAATGTTCTTTCTTGGCCTTCCAACAGTCCTGACCTCAATGTCATTGAAACAGTGTGGCTTAAAATGAAACAAAGATAGAGGAACAACCCACAACGGACATTACTGGAACTTAGAGCCAAAATAGAGCAAATTTGGAATGGATTTACTCCTGAAAAGTGCAGATCCTTAGTTGAGTCAATGCCCAACCGAATTCGAGCGGTCATAAAAGCTAAGGGTGATGTTACTCCATTTTAGACAAAAAAAAAGTGCTATGTCCCAATATTTAGTTGCCACGCAATGTGAACATTTTTCTCGTTAATTAGAGATGATAGAATAAGTATTTAATTTTTTGTGTTGCTGATTGGCTCCAATTGTTGTTAATTAACTAGTTACTTAGTATTAGATTAAAAAAATTATTAGAAAGACAAATAAACTGTCAAATACCTGACATATATGTATTTTATTTTGTCCCAATATATAGTTGTTAGGGCTCGTATATGTCAAAATAATATTACAGCGAAACCATTGCCAAGGATTTGTTAAAAGAAGTCACGGCCAATCTTTAGTTTTTTGAAATTGTCTTCAGATGGGCCTCTGGTGTAAACATTCCTATTTAAATCTGACCATTCCCAGTATAAACATAATAACCATCCTTCTGTGACAAATCAATGATGTTCTTATTTAGTAACTTCTTGAAGTCTTACTATATTAAATTAAAACGTGTTGTAAAATTGTCCCTTTTGAGTTAGCAATATAATTGTAATTCCATTTTTCCTTGGGTTAAACGTTGTTTGATGAATTATTATGAAATTAAGTTCAACTGTATTCTTGATTTAAAATATGGAAACCTGTATATGGTTAATTTTGCAAGGCGAAATTACTTAGAATTAAAAATGTATAATAGTTGACTAAAACTACTACTGAAATATTACCAAAATTTTATGAAAATAACTACTATATTCTGCATTTTACGGTTATTATCAACTTGTTTGCATTTATGAGGTCTACCAAACTACGTACGAGGCTTGTTCAACTGAAACCCATCTTTCATCAAGTTAGCTTTGAAAACCAATGCAATAATTCAAATGACGTTTGTTAATGTTAGTAGTGTTTATAAGCAACACACTAATAAGTTTCTGGCTTTTGAATTTTATTCTGATTTTGAAATGGTTTGTTGTTAAAAATCCGTCCAAGGTTAATCAGCATGCGGTCCTTTTTATGCGCCGAAGGAGTACAGCCGTTGCAGATTAATACATGAATGCAACCAAGGTATGAAAATGCATGTATTGCGTAACCAACTGTGAAGGAATGGTGCCGAAAATTTAAGAATGGAAAAGAGGGGACTATGGGTGAACCGCTACCAGGTGCATGGTGTACTGCATTAACAGAAAACAATTTGGCTTGTGTGGAAGGCCTTATTAGAGAAAATCGTGGAATTTCAATTAGAGAAATTTCAGAAATTGTTGGTGCAAGTGTAGGATCTGTCCATAGTATTGTTCTTAATCTTATAATAAAGTTTGTTCGCAATGGATTCCCCGTCTCTTGACTAATGATCAAAACTGTTTGCGAATGGGCTTATCTCTGCAACACCTCACAGACTATAGGCAAAATGGCGATGACTTTCTTCTGTCAATAGTTGCTAGTAACGAAGCTTGATACCATACTACGAGCCATCCAGTAAGTTATCGACGATGCAGTAGAAACATTCAAGTTCACCACCACCGAAGAAGTTTAAAGCACAACCTTCTGCAGGCTAGGTGATGTTAACATTTTTTTCAACCATGAAGGACCCTTGTTGATAGAGTTGAAGGAACCTAGAGTAAAATGTCAATGCAAATCTGTACAATGAAACTTTCAACAAACTTCATCAAGCAATAAGACGAAAGCGTCCAAGAAAACTTACGCTTGAGGTCATTTTGTTGCACGACAATGCTAGGCCTCATGTTGCTAATGTGGTAAAATAAAATCTTCAACGAAAGAAATGGAGAGTTTTAAAGCATCCACCATATAGCCCGGAGCTATCGCCTTACGGTTTCCATATTTTTGGACCGCTGAAAAAGCCGTTAAAAGGTCTGCATTTTGAGTCTTACGCAGCAGTACAGATAGCTGTGGAAGACTTCTTCGATCAGCAGCCACAGGATTTCTATGAGCAGGGTATACGTCGGGTAATAAAACAATGGGATAGGTGCCTTAACCGTGACGGTAATTATTTGTAATTAAATTGTTGAATAAAGGTTTTATAAAGCAACGGTTTCAATTGAATACACCTCGTACTTACTCAAAGTAGCCGATGGTTTAAACTAAACTAATCGAAAATAACTCATTCAAGAACACGCATAACCTCAAAGCAGGCTGAACAAGAAGTCAAAACACTCGGAATTATATAACATGTTTTTTAAAGAATATATTGATATTTATACAGGGTGTTAATGAATTGCAGGGACAAACTTCTAGGGCTTAAAGTATACACGAAAACAAACATTTTTGTTAATAAATGTATGGTCAAGTGTTTCGTTTCAGGGATAGAGCTTCCTAAAGATTCTTTAAGAAGCGCCTAAATGTAGGCAACTCAACTTACTACCTACTATTTGTTTCCATAACGACGGAATTTGAATTTGAAAAGTGGGAAAGAGAGCTTTATTTATCCCGTATTAATTTCCGTCGTTATGTAAACAAATAGTAGGTAGTAAACTGAGTTGCCTACATTTTGGCGCCTCTTAAAGAATCTTTGAGAAGCTCTATCTCTGAAAGGAAACACTTTTGACCATACATTTATTAACAAAAACTGTTTGTTTTCATGTATACTTTAAGCCCTAGAAGTTTGTCCCTGCAAATCATTAACACCGTGTATATACTAAACATGTTATAAATTGGATAGATATTCACTATAATTCGATAAATGCTATCTTATTTATGAATAGTCATCGTAGATACCTACAGGAAAGCCATTTGAGCATCGGTGACCTATTTAAGTATTAATCAAATATTCAATTAATGTATTCTTAAATCTTCCAGAAAAGTAAATTTGGTATTAGAAATAAATTTCACATTCAAAAAATTTACATATTTTGTACTAGAAACGAACCCATTGCAATGACAGAGAATATTTCGATTTTAGCACTCGATTCAAAACTAGCATTATTAAGCATTTCGAAAAATATCATTAATGATGGAGTTTTTGAGAAAATTATGTAAAACTTTATACTTATGGTCGCAATCCCATTATGTAGTAAGGACAACTGGCAACTTATTTATATTATACTGTTTTAGAGTCATCTAACGGTTTTACTACGATGTCCAAAAAGCCGTGATAAAATAGAATTAGTTCAGGAAGATACTGGTTCCCTAACGTGTTTTTAACAATGAATGATGTGTATAAGGGTATGAAAGAAATAATTAAGGAATTAGAGAGAGTATGTTAAAAAACGCAGTCATGTTGGCTGTTTTGTCGGCTTTTTAAGTAAAAACAAGCCTCAATTTGGTGAATGACGTTCACTTTGTTCGGAAATAACATTTAACTTTTAAGAAAGCCTTATGGAAAACTAATTCCGACTATAGGAAACACATAATTGGTTAGTACAAAACATTTTATATATTTATAAAAATCTATTTGATCAATCAATTAAGTAGATTGCTAATATCTAATAGAATAAGATTTAGGTAATGAGTATATACATTTTAACTACTTCGTTAGAAAAAGCATGGTTAGTTATAATAATTGTCCTAAGAGAAGGTTTTCATACTCCAAATACCGTATGTAACCATAAAACTAATCAGTTATTTAAAAACAATAATAAGCATGTATACATTCCATTTGCATCTACTTATAGTCAATTAACAAACACAATCAGCTAGGGATTCTAAATAAATAGCAAACTGTTTAATATTGACGCCTGAGAATATGTAACCTAAGAAAGAAATTAAACATTGTGTGTCCACTTAGCGTTAATTATGTGGCGACTTATTTTCTAATTAACAAATTACAGTAATTCGGTGTTCATACAATAAGTGGAAGTACGTCGATACTGGTATTGGGATAGTTTTTGAGTATCGATTATTGCATCGCCATACATTTCAAAGAAAGTATCGAGTATTGATATCGCGGTACTTTCTTTAATTATCGAGTATCGCGGATTTGCGATACGTTGACGATACAGTTTTGTTGGAATACTCTAGAAATTCAAAATAAATAAGTAATTCCAGTTTCTAAACCTGTAAACCCTTTAGATGCTAGGTATAAATGTATATATTGGGTAAAAAAAAACGTAGAACCCTGAGGCTGTATGTTAAGCTGTTTATCCTTTCCACATTGAGAGGATTGGCAATAACAATACTCAATACTTTATCTTATTGCCCAGCTTCTTGAAATATATTAATCTTTTAGAAATGCCTTTTAAGCACGCCGTTATGAAACACTTGTTTAACATTGGCCCACCCCAAAGCGCAAAATTTAATGCTTAATTCCCCAGCAGAAAAGTATCTAAAGTATCGGTATCGTTATCGCCATACTTAAAAAAAAAAGTATTGTTGCGATTACCGAAATTATTTATATGCCTTCTTTTAGGCAACAGCACAGAAACAGCCAAGAGATGCTATTTGAGTATTAAAAATTGGCAATACTTTATTGTTAATAAAGCAAACAAACTTCATTATGTTTTTGCGTAAAATATAGAAACAGACACCCGTCGGAATTTCAACCCCATAAAACCCCATAAAGTTCATTATTACTATTAATTAATTTGCTTGTTTGTGATCAATTTTTAAATATTTTGGTTGTATGTGATGCAGAACAATTATGTTTTTTCATTTGCGGTGATTGTGGTAAATAAAATGTATTCAGGAACACAATCTACACATTTTTCGTGTGTTAAACTTGTACAGAGCGAGTCTGGTAAGACGACTCAGCTTGATGCCTCGGATATTTCATCAATTAAAAAAAGATTTTTGGGCTGATGGTAAAAGGCAATGCCCGCTATGTATAGGCACAAAATACAACATAAAACTGAATTGGTTTTTAAAAATTAAGAAAAACTAGCTTCGGCCAGAAATAGAAGCCAGGTTTTATTTAGAACCTCGTTGCATTATATCATTATTAGATTTTCTTAATACTGTAAATACTTAAACGGGTTCTTTTATTAATTTAAGAAATGATACACCTAAACAAATTAACGTCCTAATAACTGCAATCAGTAACAGTTGACACAAACTATTTTTTTAAATGTGAAATGCCGCAATTAAGTGTATCTGGGAAAACGGTATTGACACAACTTTGTTATCCTGGTATGTGATTTCAGCTAGATGCATTCTGTTTCATTTGATATTTTACGCTAATCGCACACTAACTTGAACTCGCAGACCAAATTCCCAACATTTGTTTAAATATTTTGGGTGAATCCGAATTTTAAAAGTGGGAAAACAATGTGGTTAAAACTAAAAGTTTTAATTTCCGTGAAAATTATTCGTATAAGTACTTTCTAAATACTATTTATTCTAGTTGGAATAGCGAAAAAATAGTTTTGTTAATGCCTATCCATGCTTATTACAATTCGTCCAATAATGTTTTTCGTTTTAAGACTTCAAATAACCGGGATATGGAGCTAATTCGTCTAAGTAAGCTCACGGTGTATATTCCAGTTCTAATAATAATATGTAACACACTGATAAGAAGTGTGTGTCACTTTAGATTTAGTATCCCGTTGTTAATTATGTATTTTTTAAGATAGACATAAAAATGACATCGAAGATAATATGTATGTATTTAAACAATTCTCACTTATTTATACCTAATTGAAAACATTATAATTACTCACGTTCAACAATCAGATCACCTACGTTGTATTCAGCAAATAAACTTTGACCAGAAACAGATATACATATGTTACGACATTTCAGTTTAGGTTTGTGAAACAGTTGTTTTCGAAATAGTTTCAAGAAGAATGTGCATGCGTAGTATTCAAAATTTATTTAACAAATCACTTACGTCAAGAGAGACTGGCGTAATTAAAATAAAAAATACAGTATATAATATTTAAAATTACTGTATTTTGCTTTTCTCAGTAATACTGTATCAGCTGCTATTGTTGTAAAAACCATGAGAATTTGTTCCGACATTTTTGTTGGTTACTTTTATTGGCATTAATTCTTAACGTTGTTACCCTAAATGGCTTTGAGGGGATCCTAAGCAGACCTGTCAATTCAAAATTAAATACAGCTTTCATATCGGCAAACAATTGTTACTTTGGGTCTAGGACACAACGTCCACTGGTCACAACGTCCACCGGTAGTTCTGGCCTCCATATTGGTCACAACGCCCACTTTAAATTTTGGTCTTAACGTCCACCATGGTCACTACGTCCACCGCTGATATTGGTCGCAACGTCCACTCTGGTCACAAGGCCCACTTTAAATTTTGGTCATTACGTCCACCTTGGTCACAACGTCCACCGCGATATTTGGTCTTAACGTCCACTCC
>JABXWE010005444.1:0-35729 GCA_014611495.1 Limonius californicus
GAGTTAGCTTCTGCTAAGTAAGACAATAACAACGTTAAGTTAAATGCAGTATTCCACTAGGATAGTTATTATTAGTTTGGTTGAGTTAGGGAATCTTAAAGTTGAATATGTTACATTATGTCTAGTCAACTGAACATTAAGTACTGTTGGTTGAGGGTAAATAGCCGGAGGTTATGTTAGGTTCAAGTTGGATTAATTTAGATTGGGTTAAAGCAAGGGTAGGTTAACTTAAAATTAAGTTGGGTTAGGACATATTATATTAGATTAGTTTAGGTTCAATTTGAGTTAACTTAGGTTGACTTAGAGTTAGCTTCTGCTAAGTAAGACAATAACAACGTTAAGTTAAATGCAGTATTCCACTAGGATAGTTATTATTAGTTTGGTTGAATTAGGGAATCTTAAAGTTGAATATGTTACATTATGTCTAGTCAACTGAACATTAAGTACTGTTGGTTGAGGGTAAATAGCCGGAGGTTATGTTAGGTTCAAGTTGGATTAATTTAGATTGGGTTAAAGCAAGGGTAGGTTAACTTAAAATTAAGTTGGGTTAGGACATATTATATTAGATTAGTTTAGGTTCAATTGGAGTTAACTTAGGTTGGCTAGGAGTTAGCTTCTGCTAAGTAAGGCAATAATAACGATAAGTTAAAGCAATATTCCACTAGGATAGTTATTATTAGTGTGATTGAGTTAGAGAATCTTAAAGTTGGATTAGGTTACAGTACGTCTAGTCAACTGAAATTTAAGTACTGTTGGTTGGGGGTAAATAACCACAGATTATGTTAGGTTCAAGTAGGATTAACTTAGGTTGGGTTGAAGTAGAGGTAAGTTAACTTAAAATTAAGTTGGGTTAGGGCATATTATATTAAGTAAGGTTAGGTTCAGTTGGAGTTAACTTGGGTTGGCTTAGAGGTATCTTCTGCTAAGTAAGGCAATAATAACGATAAGTTAATACAATATTCCACTAGGATAGCTACTACTAGTTTGGTTGAGGTAGAGAATCTTAAAGTTGGATTAGGTTACATTATGTCTAGTCAACTGAAAATTAAGTACTATTGATTGAGAGTAAATAACATTAAGTTATGTTAGGTTGAAGTTGGATTAACTTAGGTTGGGTTAAAGTAGAGCTAGGTTAACTTAAAATTAAGCTGGGTTAGGGTATATTATATTAGGTTAGGTTAGGCTCAATTGGAGTTAACTTAGGTTGGCTTAGAGGTATCTTCTGCAATAATAACGATAAGTTAAAGCAATATTCCACTAGGACAGTTATTATTAGTTTGATTGAGTTAGAGAATCTTAAAGTTGATTAGGTTACATTACGTCTAGTCAAGTGAAAATTAAGTTCTGTTTGGTTCTGTTATGTTGGTTATGACAGGTTCAAAGTTGGATTAACTTAAATTCGGTTAAAGAAGAGGTAGCTAAGGAAATATTGCAGTAGTGTAGCCATTACTGGTTTGGTTGGTTTAGATTAGCTTAAAGTTAGATTAGGATATGTTACATAAGGTTAACTTAAAATTAACTTAGGTAATGCGAGGTTAGGGTAGATTTTACTAGGAAAGGTTAGGTTAGGTTCAATTACAGGTACATCAGGTTAACTTAAAATTAAGTTAGGTAGAGATATTAGGGTAACTATTTTTGGATTTGTTGCTTGCGGATAGTTTGAGTGTTTATAAATTAAATTGTCAGTTAGATATCTGGCATTTTAGTAATGCAGTTTGTGATGTGGGCGAAATCAATGCAATTACGTTGTATAAAGTATAACATTAAAGAAATCACATTACAAAAACCTTCATTTAAGAAATTATTTATATTTTCTGTGTATTTTAACAGTGATTTAATTGTAATCATTTTTAGGATCGTGTAAGAATTCCTGTTAAAAGGCGCCCATCAACAAGAAAAGCAAGGCAGGAATCTATTAGAAACTCAGGTATTGATTTTAAAATAAACGTAGCATCAGGAGAAATGATTAAGAGTGAAGAGGATACCAAGGCAGCTGAAACATTAGAGGCCTCTCTTCCCACGGAAAATCTCTTTGAGGAACCTAAAGAACGTGACACCAAGGCAGTGGAAACACTGCAGGCCTCTTTTCCCACGGAAAATCTCTTTAAGGAACCTAAAGAACGTGACACCAAGGCAGTGGAAACACTGCAGGCCTCTTTTCCCACGGAAAATCTCTTTAAGGAACCTAAAGAACGTGACACCAAGACAGTGGAAACACTGGAAGCCTCGCTTCCCACGGAAAATCTCTTTGAGGAACCTAAAAAAGTTCCAAAGCAGGATTTTAGTTTCAAATGTAGCAAACAATTAAATAAACCTGATATACCTCTCTTTGATGATCCTGTGGAATCCGACTCATTGTTTACTGATGATGTAAGTAGTATAATTAGTTTTGAACCTGAGAAGAAGGCAAAGGATGGAAATTCAAAAAATGCCGAGGGACTCGCAAAGTCTTCAATTTTTGCTGAAGATAAACGTTCTGTGATAAATTCTGATAGTTTTGAATCGGCCGACTTCAAGAAGTCGGATTTGTTTGATGATTCTGAAGAATTCGATGATATATTTAGTTCTAAGAAGCTACCCCCAAAATCTAATATATTGAAAAAGTCTCTCTTTGATGATGAAGATGATGATGACATATTTGGATCTTCGAGCAGCAATGACAGAAGAGCTCTAGTAAAGGGTATAAGTAAGTATATAAAAGTTGGAATTTCTAATTTTGACTTACAGAAAAATTGTTATAATTGTTAATGTGATATTTTAATTACAGGCGAGTCGAAAGCTCCACAAAAGAAGTCTGCAAAAGTAACTCAGCTGAAGAAACTGGAGAACACAGCGGCAGTAGAAGATCCCTTAAGTGCTTTCAATGATTAAATCACGTTGTACATTATTATTTACCTTGAAAATTGTATAAATTTTACTGAATTATGCGTTAATTAAAACACTGTTCTTAATTTTGTACAGTATATTTGTCATGTTTTCAATTATTTCAAAAATTGTAATAAAACACTAATTAGCAGTTCCATGTTATTGTATTATTTTCATTTTTATATTTATCTAATAAAGTGGTATAGATGTTTTATAAATTAAATGAAATGTTGTAAAAGCGAGCAGAATAAACGCTCTATAATGCATGTGTAGGGCTATGAAAGCAAAATCAGTAGCGCCTTTCTAATGGTTGGAAGAAGCAATTCGCCCTTTTTAAAACTTCGATGATATCTGGCGCTTCTTTTACCTCATTTCACACTTTGAACCACAATTCCCTTTCTCCTTCGATGCCTTCCAAATTGTAAAAAGTTGCACAAGATGAAGTACTTTCATTCCATTCCTCCAATGAAACATCTGTGTCTATGAAAATGTAGGCGATTTTCTGCACAAAATCTGACTTCTAAAGATGATATGATGGAATCCAAGTAAGGAATTAGTAGAGCCCTTTTCAAAAATTCGGATGGATTTCCGGCTGGAGGGTTGCTTCTAGGCATTTATCGGCCAGCAACGCAAGTGGCGGTTATATCAACATTCAAATGCTTTGCAATGTCGCCTGCTTCCATCAAAACGTCAGCTGTGACGTTCTCCGCATCTTCCCGGTGCTCTCTTAGCATGACGAGAATAGTTTGAATGTGCTGGTTAGCGTTAATGACTTAAGTCAAGTGCCTTTGTTGACTCGGATATGCAGATGACCTGGCACTGGTGGTGTGTGGCAACGACAGGGAAGAGATCAAGGAAAACATAGAATGGGCAATAAGCAGGATTGAAAGACGAATGGAGGAAAGGAAGCTAGAACTGGCCCCGTATAAGACGAAAATGATAATACTTGCAGAGGAAAATACTTTAAAATCTGTTAAGGTTAAAATGGGCGATGTAGAAAAAACCAGTCAGCGCAGCCTAAAGTATTTGGGTATAACATTTGGCAGAAACATGAATGTGGGCTACCACATAGAAGAGGTAACCAAAAAGGACGAAGGGACAGCGTTAAAATTGGGTCGACTAATGCCTAACATTGTGTTATGTGATTTTCAAATTTGCCGCTACACTTTATTAATTCCGTGATTTGTTTGCCGCTTCGTAGGAATGAATATCGTTATTTTAATTGAATTCTTATTTTGGGTTACCGTTTCGCTATTTTGTTTTGTCTTTCGAAGCTCGAGATATGTTAACAGTCTCCTTTGTGTGAAAACTGCAAGCCCTTGTTTCTCTTCCGCGCTAGACCTTGAACGCTTCCTGGAACTCGTGTGTTAAACACATTCCTTCTAGAATTTCTTGCGTAACATTTCGTAACGTGGCGCAATTTTGAGGGGAGAAATGCAGGTCCCCATTGCATTTTGAGTTAGTGCATTTCCGATCTTTGTGGACTCCGGTCGCCCGTACAGGGGCCGTAATTACGTTGTGCTGCAGGGGCGGCTCTCGGGTTTTTTTGAAAGGGGTATCCGTTATGTGTTTTCCGTTTCGCTGTTGTACCAAGGGGTATTTAACAGGCCGTCGGCTACTGCCGGATTAAAAAGGAATAACTTTATTCAACCCCAGTAAAAGGCAACTCTTTGGTGAGTTGACCAATCGCCTTTCGGCGGATCATCTTCGAAGCCCAATGCCCGTGGTTCTGCAGCCATTTCTCCATACCATCGAAGGTTCCTGTCTTCGCCTGCGTTTATCGTCAAAATCGCCGTATATTGTGCCGTCTCCTATCTTCAAGGTAAAAACTAAAGTTTTGTGTTTTGGTGAAGCGAAAGCCTACGTGCAACTTGCAAAATTCAATATCATTGAATCGTTTTTTTTTTTGGTATCTGGAAACAGGAAGCGACCTTCAGTTGTGGGGTGTATTTGAAGTATAAAGTATGAGAAATTTTGTTTTATATGGTGTAATTTTCCTATAAACTCTTCGCCGTTGGCCACACAGATTCATGACAACATAAATATTGTGCGTCAACAGCGACGAGTTTCTTTGAACGTTCAAGAATTAAAATTCTGTAATTTAAACTTGTGTTATAATTCGCCATTTCGTTGTATTGTCATATGTCAAATATTTCATTATATGTGTTTTAAAGTTTACTGTCTCTTATTGTGTCTTTTGTACTTGCTGGTGTAAGAATTTTGCAAGCTTTAAATATATAGGTGGAGGCACAATAAAAGGTAGGTTCCATCCCCGTGTGCTGTTGGCTTCTCGGCCTTCCACGAGGACCTACACAATCAGCTGGATTTGGAAGGTGGCGCCCACTTATTTTGACTCGCCCTGTACACCACTAAAGATTTTCTCCCATAAGCAATTTTCACGAACTCCCCCTACTCCTCTGAGCTAAGCTGTAGGCCCTTTTCCATCAAGATAGTTACGACTCGTCGAAAAAGCTCGAGTGGCCCGTAACAATTGGTGGAGCCAGAGCCGGAAGTAGGAGAGCGGTGTGCTTGGTAGTGAATTCCATTATGTTTTATGGTACGCCGATATGGAACAACGTCGTATGAGCAAATAAATACAAGAAGATGTTGGAGAAGGTGCAGAGGAAAGTAGCCATAAGAGTGGCTAGTGCGTACCGGACGGTGCGCGATACAAGTGGTTGCCGGAACGATTCCCATCCACCTGCTAGCGTTAGAGCGGACGTACACAAACGGGGCAAATAAAAGGGCACAGAGGAATCTGGCCAGAGACGAAACCTTCCGAAGATGGGAGGAAGAATGGGCCCAAGAAGGGACAACTGCTGCGTGGACTAGAAAAATAATACCCACCGTAAGACCTTGGGTGACGCGCAAACACGGGGAAGTGGGATACTATCTGACCCAATTCCTAACTGCACATGGGTGCTACGGAATCTATCTACGTGGAACGAAGATCATTGATAGTAACGGGTGCGTATACTGCGGGGAACCCGATACGCCAGAGCATACCATCCTAGAGTGTGATAGGTGGAATACAACAAGAGAATGGGCGATACAAGATATTGGCGAAGTCTTATAGTACCTAACATGCTCTAAAGCGAAGAGAAGTGGAAGGTAGTAGAAACACTAGTAAAGAAAATAATGAGAACCAAGGGGGAAGAAGAGAGGCAGAAATTAATGCAAATACAGGGTGTGGGTAGAGAAGGTGTAAGCCCCAATGAAGCAATGCTGGAAGGCGATTCCGTTGAGGCCTATGGAAAGAAGGGGGGGTTTTAGTCGGTAGGCGTTTGGGACAGACCTACGCAAACGAATCCGACACTCCTTAGATAATACTAAGAGTCCTTAGAAGATTTCCCCTCCCTCCCTAGAAAAAAAAGTGTCTTCAATTGAAGTGTATTTGCTACGGGTTCTAGTATAGAGGAATACTTCGCAATTAATGCTAGTGACACAACAAATGAAGATCTGCACGCCACTGCATGCATTTGTTATGAATTTTTCTTGTTGCTGCATTATCCTCTTCAGCTAATGTCTCTAATGCTTCAACAATATCGACGAAGTGATTCTTATAAACACGGATGCTCTTACACTTCTCTGACCATCTAGTTTCACACAATTTAGGAATGTTCGCAATAAGCTTGCGTCGTAAAACCGACTCGCGGGTCGGGAGGGACGCCGGCTAAGTTTTATGCCGATTTTTACGTTTTTTTTTCGACGTGTCGGCGTCCACCGTGCCCCCTTCGGGGATGTTAGAACCGGTCATCGATGCGCCGTACTTATACGAACCGATTGAGCTCGCGACCGACCCGCTGCGATGACGTGGACACGTGCTGGACGTCGATTCGTGTTTCGATATTTGACGCCTCTGGCGGCCGAATGCTATGAACTACGGAAAAGTGCCACAAGGAAAAATTTTTGTCCTCGACGAGGCAATATCATATCCGCAAATCGCTAAATTTTCCGTGTGCCTTCTTTTTTCCATAAACTTGTTATTTTCAATCATATGTCATATTTTTCTGGACGAATATTTTTGTATGAAACTCAAGGATCAGAGGTAGAATTAAAATACCTTTCAAATGACGTATTACTCGACCCCCATTGCCATTTAAAAAAATAGTTCAAGATGCCGCTATAGGGTAGTAAACTCCTTCATTTTCTCTTTTCTTCCATGCCTGATGCATCACTTCCGTTTCTTCGCCCAATGCAGTTTCTCTTCATCATCATTCAAACTTATGGCAATCCTTACCAACCCCATATCTGAACACTTTAAATTTTAAAAATGATTGATTTCCAACTAATCAAACTGTACGGATATGTATGCATAGGTGTCACTAATATACTACTGACGTCATTGACACTGAACTGAGGCGGCGCTGGCACGTCATTTTTATGTGTATGTAAAATAGGCCTTTAATCGGTTTGTTGCGGGCTGACGAAAACGATAGTCTGAGAGAAGTATTTACCTGAACTTTGACTTTTAGACGCGGTGCTGATGAGTTAAACTACACTATATACAATATACACTTCATTAATTTTTTAAAATTTAGTTAGTTTGGTTGTGCAATCCTAATGCCAATACACGATACATAACTAGTTTATTTGTATCACAATTGCAGAGATTTATTGTCCAAATTAACAGTCGCTATCTATTAGGATGTAGTGGAGCTAGTTGAATTTACACTATCTTCCCAGAAATTATGTAAGGCAAATTGGGATAACTGCTAATGTTTATTTTAATGTTTATATTTTTAATTCACTGACTATTTATTGTGTCGAGTTTGAGTTACGAGGGGGTGCCTACCATATAAAACGCCACAATATTTTATTTATTCAACATAATCTCCTTTAAGACTTATACATTTAGAAGAACGTTCATAAAGTAATTCCAAGCAATTTAAAAAAAAATTTTGTCTTGGTCTACAAACCACTCCTCATGCTTCGTCATTTGTCGAAAATCTTTTACCTTTCAAATGTTTTTTGAGTTTTGGGAACAAATAATACTCTGGCTGTGCTAAATCCGGAGAATAGGGTGGGTAGTCAACCAACTCAAAACCAATTTAATCAATTTTTTGAAGTGCAATCAACGACTTGTGAGCAGCAGCGTTGTCTTGCAAAAAGAGCGCACCTCTGGCAAGTTTTCCGCAGAGTTTTTCCGCAATTTTTGTACGTAATTTAGGTAGCAACTCAGTATAATATGCTCCCGTGATAGTTCTACCCCGTTCCAAATAATCTATATAATATGCTCCCGTGATAGTTCTACCCCCTTCCAAATAATCTATCAGAATTATCCCATCTTTGTCCCAGAAAACTGAAGCAAGAATCTTGCCAGCTGATTTTTGAACTCGGAATTTTTTTGGGTCATGGAGAACTAACATGATTCCACTGTTTGGGTTGCTCTTTAGTCTTTGGGTCATAGTGATGGAACCACGTTTTGTCCATAGTAACAAGCCCATCCAAAAAGTTTGAGGAATCTTCCGCAAATCGGCGGCAGATTTCCTTTGACGTTGTCAGTCGAACGCTCTTCTGATCAACGTTCAACCATCTTGGAATCAATTTGGCCGAAAGCTTTCTCACACCCAAGTCGTGATGAATGATGTGACACACACGTTCATAGGAAATGTGCAATACTTCTGTAATATTCTTAATCCCAATACGTCTATTTTCAAAAATGTTTTCCGGAGTGGTCACAGAAATTGGTCTTCCAGGGCGGTGCTCATCTTTCACATCTGATCTTCCTCTTTTATATTCCACAACCCAGTTTTTAATAGTGGCATATGAAGGACACTGATCACCTAAGGTTTCTATCATATCAGCAAAAATTTCTTTGCCCGATAGCCCTTTAAAAAATAAATACTTTATAACTAACCGAAACTCGATTTTTCAAATTCTATCTTTTTCTCGGACATGCTGTTTTCAAAAATTCACAGTTTGATCACCGTTCAATTTATGTATGTCAAACTTTGACAACTTATTTATAAAACATCATAGTTGTAACCATAGCAACCATATTCACTTTTCTTTGCTAGAAACTTTCCAGGCTAACTAGATATCAATACGTCCTCGTATTAATTCATTGTTGTTGTGTACAATGGGCCAAATGTGGCCTAAGTGCATAGAGATGCTTGGAAAACCGCGTCCTAGATCTCGCTCTTTCAAATCAGCATCATAAATTCATTGTTGTGCACCAACAGTAGAAATTTTCGTAAGTTTAATATCCAATACTAACAATCACAATACGACCAAAAAACTAGAAATAGTTTAGGCATTTAGACCAGAAGATCACCAACATCGGGTCGTGGAATTGAGTGACGGGTTGTAGCAGAGATGTTCTTGGTTCACTTTTGACCTTTTGCTTCATAAGCGCCGTTATAATCATCTAAAATTTCTGAGCTACTATAGAGCGGAACAAAGTCTTATTATTTGGTAATATAAAGTTCATGAATAGAACATTATGTGTATACGTAATTACTTAGTTTCATACTTACTTGATGGTAAGTCAGTAAAGTTATCTTTTGATATAGAAGGATAATTAATATATATATATATAAATATATATCATGTTCAAAATAATGTATATTGAATTTATTACTAACTACCAACAATAATTAAAATTTTTCTATCGTATAATTCGTTAATATTCACTGCATGTTTTCTGTAACATTTTATTATTTTATGTCCCGTATATTTCTATGCTACTAGGTTCTGATCCATCACTTCAACTTGCAGGATGTATTTCTAAAACAAAATTTGTTATAATGGTAGAGTTTATTGTTTGGTATAGTGTTCGTCATACCATGCTGTCCTATGTTCTGCAGAGTTGGTTGTCTTGCGCTTTTCTCATTAATACCAGGTCCATCTATTCCTATGCTACCAGGTCCTGATCCACCATTTCTATAGCCCCCAGTACCAGTTTCTGAATTTCCACCAACTTTAGGTGTTGGCGTAGGATGCCTTGCTATAGTAGATTAGGAAATAGTCATAATAGTAGAGTCTATTGTTTGGTGTAGTGATAATAATCATACCATGCTGTCCTACTTTTTGTTGAGTTGGTTGTTTTGCCCTTTTTTCATTAATACTAGGCCCACCTATTCCTATGCTACCAGGTCCTGACCCACCATTCCCATTGCCTCCAGTACCAGTTCTTGAATTTCCACTACTTTGAGTTGGTGGTGCAGAACGTGTAGGATGCTTTCCTATAATAGATTAGGAAATGGTCATAATGGTAGAGTCTATTATTTGGTATAGTGCTAATAGTCATACCATGCTGTCCTGCTTTCTGCTGAGTTGGTTGTTTTGTACTTTTTTGATTAATACTAGTATTTCCATTTTCCGCGGCACCACCAGTGTTATGTGCTGTTGTTTTATCAATACCATGTTTTTCTGTTAGAAAATTGTATGGTTATATAAATACTATTAAAGTTTTACAGTATACATTATACCGTGAAGTTTAATAGCAGAGCGAGAAGGATGCTTTGCTCTTTTTTCATGGATACTAACAGCACCATCTATTTTTTTACTACCACTTTCTACTCCACCATTTCCATTACGCCCAGTGCCAACGTTATGATGCTGCTGTTTATTAATAGACTCTTTAGAAGAGGTAGTGTTTTTCTCTGTAACATATTTACAAGTGCTTGTAATAATACTGCACTCAATTTCTTCATGGGGAATATCATACCGAGTGGTTTTAGTTTATGGCGAGATTGTTGTTTTGAAATTTTCTTATTAATACCTATTCTCTTGCTAACATCATTCTTATTACCACCAATTTTGTGGTGATTATGTTTATTGGTTGGTGGTTTACCATGGTTCTCTGTAATAGATATTTAAACAAATATTGTATATTGTTGAGCAGAAAGAAATAACATACCGTGTGGTTTGACTTTGTTTTGAGATCCATGCTTTGCTCTTTTTTCTGCTTGTAAAATTTTAGTAGTTGCAGCAGGATTTATTGCAGTAGGTATGGAACTTCGCTGTACATGATGACGTCCTTCAAATCTTGATCCTGTGTTAAGGTTAAAGTTTGCAGTACTGTTCCCTGTAAGGTGTGGTGCACCGTTTTCATTTTGTTCAACGACGTTCTCGATAAACCGCACGAAAAACTGTAGGATATTTAAAAAACCTTCAGGAGCATTGCTGAATCGCAAACCTTCATAAGCACTATTTAGAAAAGGTAAAATTCTGCTGATTTCATTTATATTGAAATGTCCTCCTGAACTGGCGTTGTCAACAGCTTCTTGAAGTAACTCTACTATGGTTAAAAATTGCTGTAAAGCTGCGTTATTTGAAAATCCCAAAGAAGTATTGCCAGATCTCAATTCCTTGGAAAGATTGTTTAGTTCACTTGAAAATCTTCTTATAATATTACTTATATTGAAACGTTCTCCTGATCCGGCGTTACCGATAGCTCTTTGGAATAACTCTACTATGGTCAAAAATTGTTGCAAATCTGCGTTATTTGAAAATCCTAGAGAAGCATTACCAGATCTTAATTCCTTGGAAAGATCGTTTAGTTCACTTGAAAATTTCCGTATAATGCCGTTTACATTGAAATTTGAATTTCCATCACCAACCGCATTTTCAAAATAATGCAATATATTTAACAGTGAACCTAAATCTGCACCGTTTAGAAATTCTGAAGAAGTACTACCAGAATTCAGATTTGTGTATAAATAGGTTAGATCAGTTGACAATCTGTTAAACAATGCATGTATGTTGAGGGATTGGCCAGAATTTTCACTAAAAGTGGAATACAAATTTGCAATTAAACGCAAAATATACCCCTGTTGGCTATTTATTGCTTTTGGAATTTCACGAAATTCGAAGGGGGGCTGTGTTATCTCATTGTATAGCGAAGAATTATTAAAATTATTTCTCAAATATAACAGCCAATTCATGAAGGTGTTTCCTTCACCAACACGTTTAATTCTGGGCAAATCTTGAACTATGTTTGTGAATAATGGTAATAATCGGAAAAGATATCCTGAAGACGTAGACGAATTTAAATGGAAATGCGAAAGTATTCCGTCGAAAATATTTCTTACAATGGAAAACCATCTGCCCGATCCAAAAAATACTGCAGGCAAGTTTCTTAGTGTAACATTACCCGAATTAATTAAATTCCCAAATGATCCAGTAGGTCTGAGAAATATTCCTGCTAGTGATGGCGCTCTGTCAAATAATGTCCGTAATTGTGAAATTGCATTGGATGGATTTAAATGTCCAGACAATTGTTTAAATGCCCTGGTGTCAAATGGCTTGAAAATTATTCCAATGGGTGTTGAAAATATTCCCGATAGGTTGGGGAGCCCTCGTAATATTCCTCCTAAGATTCTTCTGCTGTTAGCTGCTCGTTGTAATTCTCCTGGTGTATTACCATATAACTGATTACCAAATTGGAGTAAACCTCTTAAAAATGGATTTTTCCTGATTTCCCCCAAGCGTGTAATGACAACTTCGGTGGAGTGGGGAAAGCCTTGAAGTAGGTCGCGTAAATTGGAAATTCTGGGGACTATGCCACGAAAACCGCCAGTTCTATTGAAAACAATTCCAACGAGAGATGCACGATTTCCAGGCAAATCATTTAAGGTTGGTATTATTCCCGATGGTAAATTACCACTTACAGAAAAATTCCTGTGGAAATTACCGCCGTGCGTTCTTGAATTGTTTGCGCCTGTAACAAAAATGTGTATTAACTAGTGTTCTTACAATATAGACACATTGTGTGATAACAATTGACCTTTGCGCGAAATACAGAGAAAATGACAACTTTCAAAGAGCTCAAACAAAAAACTCTGTCCGATACATCCGTCTGCAAATGTAAAAATTTAGTGATTGTCAATACATAAAGATTTTCCAGTGGCTTTAAAAATAGTCAGTTGGTAATATACTTAAAAAACCAGTTAAATTCTTCGGAAGAATTTCGCAACAAAAATCAAAGAAGTTTCCCGATTATTATCCGAAGATCCAGACGTTAAGACATAGAAACTTGAAACGATATTGACTTCCTGTTAAATTACAATGTGGATTTATTGAAGGTATTTGGATGGGATAATATTGACATAAATACACGACCAAAGATGGTGTTATCATGCAACTAGAAAAATTTATAGGTCGACCATTATAATGCCATAGATGTTGATTACACACTAAGGGGTTACCTATCACCACAAGCAGTTACTTCTTCACTACTTACTTTAACATTTTGAAGGAAAAATAAATGATCTTAAAAAATTTTCTGGTGTAATTGGAAAAATGTTAGACAATTGCAAGAAATTGTATTTGAATCAATTAAAGTGGAATTTCCGATTTTTCATTCCAATAAATTGAGTACCATACAGAACTATTTCTTCGACATATGTAATAGAATTTCCCCTTCGCCATCGCCATCGCCTTCTCTACAGGATCCTAGGAAGATGTCACATTTGCGTTAACAACTGCCTATAGCATTCTCAAGTTGTGCACAGCTATAACAGAACCATCAATGGAGCTGAAAACTAAGCTAAATTGTTACGTCCGTTTGATTTTTCCGCTTCTTACGGATTAAAGTCTTATTTTACCGTCCGCCCCGTAGCCGATTACTATCTTATTATTTCCCGAATATAGTTTAGGGGACCCTTTTTTTGTTATCCTGGAGAAATGCCGATTAATATTTTGTCTACGCGTTTGACCGTGAATGTTTGCTGGAAATTTCCTGCCGTTGAGGGAGCCCGACGTGTTTGTTCTAGAATTCTTGCAACATATTTCGTAATATGAAATACCTTCAGCTGCTGCATATTTGATTGCGTTTTTTTGGGAGTCGACTTAAGATCTCCTTTCGACCCGGTTGTTTGACCTCAGCGCCGACGACAAGCACTGCGGGGTGGCGGCTTGGGTTTCGATGGGTGTCCATTTCGTGAATGTTCGTATCGCTGTTATCAGCGTGGGATGAACAGAACCATCGACAAGTGTCGGACTTAAGAAATACGCTGGAATTAACTCTTGGAAGGCAATTCATTGCGAACTTCCTCATTGCTTTTGCGGATTAGTATCGAACCCCTTTTCTGACCCTCTGGATGTACCGCTACTGCGACAAACGCGTTGGAAGTTTGTGCGACGAATCTTTGGTTCCCGACTGGCAAAAACATCTTAAGGCCTCCGTTTTCCGAATAATTCCTTTGTAATTCTGCAAGGTGATGCAATCTCATTTAGAGTCCCGTTGGTGTATGTGTGTGCATCGTCCGTTTCGTAATCTAACACCCAGGAGCGTAGTTGAATTTTTTTTCAAGGAAGAACTTAGGAACTCCCCAAATTGTACCTCTCTCTCTACTCTCTACCTGAGAAAACTAAGGTAAACTTACCAATGTACTATACAGTGATTGTTTTCCCCTTTTACCAGTGCTTTGTGCTTTTGTAAACTCGAAAGTCACTGGCGGCGAGCTCTATGGCTTGGACGTCCCAACTTCCCTTTTGTTCAACTACAGTTATTACCGTTTTGATTGTATTTTATTTTGTACTATGCGTGTTACCAATTTCAAACAATAGAGTAATATTTGTCTTAACATTCACCATATCTTTTATTTCTGCGTATTTTATTGTGCATGAACTTTGTAAGCATTATATACAGGAGGCGGCACAATAAAGGTGAGTTCGATCTCCCGTAAACTGTTGGTTTCTCGGCCTTCCCACGAGAACCTGCAATCATCTGTGATTTGGAAGGTGGCGCTCAATAATTTTGACACCCTAACGCACATAACCACCGCTACCACCACATCCTAACTAAAAAATATACATATTTTGTTATAGGCCAAGGAGGCAGAGGAGTAGTCCTCTGAGTTAAGCCGAAGGCACTTCCATCTTTCCTGCTACGGTCCGATGAAAAAGCCTGAAAACTTTAATTAGGGTTAGGTTGTACGTAGCTATAATAGAACTATCAATGCAGCTGAATACGTTAACTAAATATATGATCAAGGTATATTTTTCTGTCTAGGTTGTATGTAGCTATAACAGAACCATCGATGGAGCTGAAAAATTTACCTAAATGTGTGATCAATGTATACTTTCCTAGCTAGGTTGTGTGTAGCTATAATAAAACCTTAGATCGAGCTGAAAAATTTAGTTAAATATGTGATCAAAGTATACTTTTCTAGCTAGGTTGTGTGTGGCTATAACAGAACCATCAATGCAGCTGATAACTTTAACTAAATTTGTGATTAAAGTATACTTTTCTACTTGGGTTGTGTGTATCTAAAACAGAATCATCAGTGGAACTGAAATTTAGCTAAATATATGATCAAGGTATACTTTTCTGTCTAGGTTGTGTGTAGCTATAATACAACCATTTATCGAGCTGAAAACTTTAGTTATATAAGAAGACGAATACAAATGGAAAAAACAAGCTATGGACCGACTACATAACATATGGAAAGATAGAAAATTAATTGAGAACACAAAAATCCTGTTAGTGGAAACACTAATCTTCTTCATATTGATGTATGCCTCGGCAACATGGACAATGAAAACAGCCAATAGACAAAGAATTGACGCATTTCAGACGTTATGTCGGCTAAATAAATATGATAATTTTCAAGTATTTTGGGCTTGTAATAAGGGATAATGGAGATCTAGAAAAATTAATTATTCAGGGCAAAACAAGCGAAAAACAATCAAACGGACCCAACTAGATGACTCCGCTAAGTGAATCAGTTAATAAGACTACAACTTAAGGAAGGCGTAGATGCAGCCCAAAATTGTCATGAATGGACACAAATCGTTAATAACGCCTCACAATGCTAAAAGCCAGGACTTTCCAGAATGGTGATGAAACTTAAGCGCCGCGACGCCGAGAGGAAGCCAACGACGCTGGAAAAAGCAGAAAAAACCGTTCTTTCAATTAAAAGAAGAAGCACTTTTAACACTCTTCTGGCTTTCCAGCATTTGAATTTGAATATTTAGTAGATTTATTTCAATACCTTAATTCGAAAATATCACATTATACGCCCCCTCTCGGTTATCCCGAGAGTTGTTTGGCTTGTTCTAATTGGGGGAATTCTCAGAACGGAATGGACGGGTTTGAGCCCCAACAGCGGATGCAGAACTGTTTTGGGAACTGGCTCCGGCTGATTTACCGGAGCGGATAAAGGAATTTTTAGCTGGGCGCTCGTAGCATACAGACGTTTTGTGCTCAGTGAAATTAGGGTGGGATGCAAATCACTCTTGTAATTTAAGTAGTACTGTTTTCACGCATTGAAACTCAACTATAATGTCGGATTAAATATGTAGAAGAGTCAATGATGTAGTTGAGAATACCACGAGGCTTCCCTTATCGCTTGATACAGATTAAAATTAACCCTGTTACGACTTTCAGCGTACTCGTGAAGATTTATCATTCTAGCAAAACTTCTGTGGCGTATAAAATGAGCAGTATCGTCGGCATTTTCCCCATTGCCATAGAAACATTTTGATTATGTAACTGATTCAACATTGCGCAATCTGATGCAATCACCCAGATCCAAGCGTGTTGTTTTGATGGCCAGTGACGTCAGCTCTTTCTCTCGTCCTTTATCCTTGGAAGCGTCGACCAAAGCGAAAATTAACTTTTTTGGCTTCCTTTAGCCTGATGCCTAATTAAGGTAAATACTATCCATATTATCAAGTATTGGTGAAGATTGTAAGCAGTGATAATTTGTTTAACCTTTTCCTGCCCATTGGTATATTTTTGAAACCACCATTCAAATTCTAATGCATATTGCTGCTCACAGGTAGGATTTTGAAACCACCTTGTGAAATATCAAGTTCGTGCTGCCATCTATCGATTTATCAACAAAAATGTGCAATATTGTGCAATATTTGGTTTGAAAAATAGCTTATTGTGTTGTGATATATTCTAGTGTACATCAACAGGTGGTTGTTAATTAATTTTCACCTTTTATAATTAATTATGGCAGGTAAATCTTTGTAAATAGCATTCTATGACTATAAGAATTATATGTTTCTTATTTTCTTCGGAATTGTTAGTGAAATATATGCCATTTTTGCAAGTTTTATTAGGTGGTACATTTTGAAACTACTAGGCACAAAACTCAGAAACTAAAACTACACTTGATAAGAGGAAAATCTTTTATTTCAGAAGGTAATCATTGGTTCTTGAGATATTTAGCGAATTTACAACAAGATGCGTTATTTGATCCAATAGAACGAGTGGAAATTCCATCAGGGGCCAAAAGTGAAGCATCGGATTATGAATCGGACTCTGATGATGTTGAGAATTTCCCTGTTCCTATGAACATGGGTGAAGATGCCATTGACGTAGAGCAAGCTACAGAAGAGTCAGAATGGGACGGAGAAGATGACCTGTTGTTATCAATTTTCTAAACTGAAGATATTTCCTGGGATAAAAAAATGTTTGATTGACCACATATTGAATTATTTGCTGGTGTTGGAGGACCAGTTTTGGCTGATAAATTGGAAACGCCAGTAGACTTCTTTCTCAGCGTATTTCTAATCAATTTGCTTGAGCATATCGTATTCCAAACAAATCTATATGCAACGCAATAAAAAAAACCATTGGTACCGATAACACTTGAAGAAATTACAGCTTTTTGGGGAGTAACATTTTAAAGGGAATCAGAAGTTTACCTTGCTATCAAGATTTCTGGTCTTTAAGGCCTTAACTTAGGGATGAGTACATTGCATCCTCAATGTCACGAAATAGGTTTGACTGGCTTCTAAGCCATATACATTTGAATGACAATGTACTTCAGCCTAAAACATGAAAATAATTTTGATAAATTATATAGTCCGGCCTTTGTTGGAAAAATTGGGAGAAACATTTTTGACGTGCTAGTGAATTTCAAAGTGTGGATGAATCGATGATTAAGTTCAAAGGGCGTTCATCTATAAAACAATTTATGCCCAATAAGCCTATGAAGGTGTGAGTACGAGCTGACCAATCTGGTTACATTTGTCAGTTTAAGATATACACTGGGAAATTGGTTTAGTACCCGAGAAAGATTTAGGCCAAAAGGTTGTGCTTGACATGACTTCGGCCATATCAGGAAAGTTTCATAGAATCTTTTTTGACAATTACTTTTCTTCTATGGAGTAGGTTTGAGAATTGTTGATGAGAAATATTTATGAATGTGGAACTGTGAGAAATAGAACAAAATTGATATCTGCTGATTGGAAGGCAGCCGAGGAAATGAAAAGAGGGGAATATAACTGGCGTGTAGCAACACCAAGCTTTTCTTGCATAAAATGGTTGGACAATTAACAATTAGTGCTTATTTCAAATTACTTAGATCCAACAAAACAAGAATCGGTAGCAAGAAGAAAATAAGATGGAAGTCGTGAATAAGTACCTTGTTATCAAATAGTCAAACAGTATAATTAACACATGGGCTATGTTGATAAGGCAGACATGATAAAACACTGTTAGGAAATTAGTAGTAAATCAAAGAAATGGTGACTGAGATTACTATGGCATTTTGTAGATGTTGCAATTGTCAACGTTTTTATTTTATTTTCCAAAAAGTCAGAGGGAAAAGCAATGGAACTAAAAATATTCAGACTATCGATGGCCACGTCGTTTATAGAATGTAGTCCTCCAAGAAGAGCTTCGGGACGGCCAAATGGAAGAACAGAGAACAAATTCAAGATAACCGTTGGCCAAGAAGTTAGATATCAAAATACTGTTTGAGAAGATGAGCAAGATGCATTTCCAAAGCACAACCTCACCACACTAGATGGATTTGCATAACATGCCAAGTCGGGTTATGCCTAAGTGAAAAGAGGAACTGCTTTTCGGAATACCACCAAAATTAATTTTTTATTTAATGCTCAGTGATTACACTAGATAACCACCATTTTACGACTTTTTGGCTAATTTTGAAATTTTTAATCTATTATACCTTTACTGATGTATAATAAACGGTTGTGAATAAAGCATTTCTTAATAAAATGATTTTTTTTTAATTTGGGCCTCAAAGGGTTAAAGGGTGTTTCGATATGAGAGACGTAAAAGTAGTTGTATTTTGAAGGATTACAGCAACCTCCGTTGCCTATTGTTTAGTAAATTTAATAACAAATTGTATTTGTGTTTTGAACTCGGCTGATATTGACTAGGTCTTTTTCTCGATCTTACCGTAAAGGACGTAGTCAGTGGCGGCAACAGGTTCGGACGTCTTGAGGTTATTTCGATATATATTTAATTTATAGCAGGATTCTGATGCTTGTTGAATATTTTTGGCATGTAACGGACCAAACATTTTTGAAATTGTGCTTTTATTGATTCTAGAATGACCCGTGATTTCTTTTTGTACATTTTCTTCTTTGTGTGTATTTTAAGAGAAATAGTAAGGTAAAGGGAAAGTACAACAAGGTAGGTTCGATCCTCCGTAAGATTTCGGTAGTTGGGTCTTTCACTGGGATCTTGGTTTAGCTGTGATTTGAAACAGTGGCGCCCCCTCTCTTCTAGTAAAATTGTTCCGCAAATTCTCCCTCTTCCCTGTATTAGTCGAAGTCTTAGTTTCATCGGTTTGTACGATGAGAAATAAAGTGTTTATTTACTATTTCGCTATAAATTATCAAGATTGATAACACTTTAATTTTACACAGTAAAGTCCTATACGTTAAATGTAAATTAGTACCTTGTAAAAATATCTATGTTTGATAAAGTGTTATCCAACGACATTCATGAAGGATATAGATTACGTTTTTTCATTACTTGAGTACTTATTGTCGGGTTGGGTAATTCCATCCAGCTAGAAATATTGCTGTTGGTCAAGAATAAATTGATAAGAAAATATTTTGATGGCATTGACGAAATGCTAAATAAAATACCTCTATTATTGATAAAAATGGAAGCAGTTGCACGAATGTAAAGGCAAGAATTTTTGATATTTTTGATCATCGAGTACAGTCTGTATCACTTTAGAGGCCGGATTTATATGCATTTGCATATTGTTTGGATGATTTCGCATTCGTTTTTAATTTTGTTTTATTTTCACAATTTTCTAATTAATATAACACCAATTTTAATGTGCATATAATTGCAAATTTTGCAGTAAATTCACATTTATTTGCATTTTTATTATTTTTCGGATTTCGTATTGAACTTAATGGCAGAAACAGTGAGAAATGAATATGCTGGAGTTAACTATTTAATTTCAAATACAAAAAAGGCATTTTTTAATGCATCATTTTGTAGAAAATTGAAGAGAAATGCCCAAATATTAAGATACCGTCTGAGCCAATTATTACGCTTTGGGGAACTTGGATTAAAGCAGCTAATTTTCATAAAGAAAATTTCATCGCAGTAGATCAATAATTTCCGGGTCATACTTTCCGTTTCTAAACGAATCCGACTTGCAATTTCATATGACTCCATAGATAGAAATCTAGCAGCATTAAGTCAGAAGATCGTGTAGGTCACGTAAACGGTCCTCGCTACGTAACCATGTATCAGGGAACATATCGTGAAGAAACTGTCAGATTTGTACAGCAAAAAGGGAAGGAGCTCCTTTTTGCTGAAACCATATGTTTGGGTGGGGCATATCGGTTTGGTGAAAATTGCTCGAATAACAATTGCTCGAATCGTAAATTCCTTGGAAGGTAAGTTGCTCGAATGACAGTTCCTCCAAAGGAAAATTGCTCGAATTCAACATATAACCAGTGCTTTGTGAAAATATCAAGATGAAGGGAGGTACTTACTTAAACATTACTATAATTTATTTTACAAAATTTATTTACAAATACATACATTAAAAAAAACAATATTATGGGCAATACTGCGAATATATCTTTGCATATCTTCATTTTTTTCAATATTTTCCACTATACGTACTATTCGTTCGGCACAATCCCGATATTTGCAACTCCCGATTGGAGGTTGAACACCAGCAAAACTTGTTCTATTTGTAGTTCGTTGAGGCTTTTGTTGTGGTTTTATTGCCACTATAAATTTGTATATGTTACGATAGTTCACTGAAAATAACTTCTGGAAAACCCTATTCCAACATTCGATACTGTTGTTCGATTCTGGTTCACCTTGAAGCGTGTCGTTGTCTTCAATTTGGGCGACCAATCCACGTATCCTCGAAATAATCGACTACAGCCTATGCTTCTCCAGGAAACACATTTTCGTCATTCAAAACATCAAAATATGGAATTGCATGTCCTTCAGGTACAAAGGCTAATGCAGGAAGCGTTTTCATTTGGAGTGCAAAGGCGGCATCTATCTCGTAACTGTTTGGTTGGATATACCGGAAAATTGCTCGGCAGAATAAAAAACAGACCTTTGCCTTGTTTCAGGCTAAACATCACGCACAAACATTAATTACCGCACTTTCAAAATCCGTCATTATTGTTTCTGGAGTTCTTTGATTTTACGAAAAAGTGAGTTTCTCTTTTATTTGATAAAAGCGCGTAAAGTAGTAAAAAAAAACAGCAGTATTACCTTGTAGATAGTGTACGATATACAACTGATCAAAAAGAAGTGGAGTAGTTTTGAAGGTTCCATCTCCATAACAATGTGCGGATGATGCTAAGAGACGTAAATTCATTTTAGTAGAAAAAATAATTAGTGGATCTTCCACATGCACCTTGTCATACAATAAGAAGTCTTCTCCATTCTTAGTGACCGCGAAATCTCTTGGAAATACAATGTTTTACCAATGGATTGGATCGGCTGGGTCCAAATATTCATCGACTCGAACATTTCTGATAATTTTTTATAGAAGTTATTGCTGGTAACCTTGCTGCTAGGGCTTCGGGAAGATTTGCTGATACGACAGATAGAAGTTGTGGCGTATCTCCGGTAGATTTCGTACCATCTTTGATGATGTTATATACTTGGGAAGCTCCCACACTTGCGGCTTCAGCAATTTGATTGTGGAATTATTTATTTTACTTACATTGTTATTCAATGCTATCACCTGCGCGGAACAGATTCACATTTACAATACATTTTAAAATCTACGAGGCTTGTTCCACTGAAACCCATCTATGATCAACTTAGCCTTGAAAACAAATGCAATAGTTCAAATGACGTTTGTTAATGTTAGTAATGTTTGTAAGCAACACATTAATAAGTTTCTGATGTTTGAATTTGATTCTGACTTTTAAAACTTCGATTTTGAAATGGCGTTAGTTGTTGAAAATCCGCCCAAGTTTAATCAGGGTGAGGTCCTACAATTTTTAAGCGCTGAGGGTGTGCTTCCATTGCAGATTCATAAGCGAATGCAAGCAGTGTATGGAAATGCATGTGAAGGACTGTGAAGGAATGGCAGACAATTTAAGAATTGAAAAGAGGGTTTGGATGAGCCGCGACCAGGTGCACGGTGTACCGCATTAACAGAAAACAATGTGGCGTGTGTGGAAGGCCTTATTAGAGAAGATCATCGAATTTCAATTGAAAATTTTCAGAAATTGTTGGTGCGAGTGAAGGATCTATCTATAGCATTGTTCGTAATCTGGGTTACAGCAAAGTTTATTCGCAATGGATTCCTCGTCTCTTGCCTAATGAACAAAAATGCTTGCGAATGGGTTTATCTCTAACACCTCACACACTATAGGCAAAATGGTGATGACTTTCTTCTGTCAATAGTTGCTGGTGGCGAAACTTGGTGCCATTACTACGAGCCATTCAGTAAGTTATCATCGATGCAGTGGAAACATTCAAGTTCACTACCACCGAAGTTTAAAGCACAACCACCTGTAGGCAAGGTGATGTTAAATTTTTTTTCGATCATGAAGGACCCTTGTTGATAGAGTTTAAGGAACCTGGAGTAAATGTCAATGCAAATCTGTATAATGAAACTTTGAACAAGTTTTATCAAGCAATATGACGGAAACGTCCAGGAAAACTTACGCGTGGGGTCATTTTGCAGCACGACAATGCTAGGCTTCATGTTGCTAATGTGGTAACAGCAAATCTTCAACGAAAGAAATGGAGGGTTTTCAGCATCCGCACTGTAGCCCGTATTTATCGCCTTGCGATTTCCATATTTTTGGACTGCTGAAAAAGGCATTAAAAGGTCGGCATTTTGAGTCTGAAGTAGAAGTACAGATAGCTGCGGAAGACTTCTTCAATCGGCAGCCACAAGAATTCTATGAGCAGGGTATACGTTAGTAAAACAATGCGATAGGTGCCTTAACTGTGACGGTAATTATTTGTAATTAAATTGTTGAATACATTTTTTACAAAGCAAAGGTGGGTTTCAATTGGACACACCTCGTACATTGTATTCTATAAACAAAAAACCTTCGTAAAGCAATTTGATTTGGCCTTTCTTACTTTTAAGCAATTCCGTTTTGTTACCGTTACCGTGCAGATAATTTATTCAACTGAACATGTTCGGTTTGAATTTTTTATTTATAATGACCCCTTTTCCTAAATAGTCATAAGGGCGCAAAGTTACAAATTAATTATAGTAATATTTGCTGAGGAATGGAATTGTAAATTGGTTCATTTGGTAAAATAAGGATTTTTTAATAAATCATCAGCAAGAAAGGTAATTAGAGGATGTGTGAGTGTCATTCTCTAATAAAAGGTATTGCCTTAAATCAAGTTACGTTAGAGATTCTTTATATAATAAATATTTGGTTTCCTTAATTATTGGCTACGAGCAATTTTCCTTTCGAGATACTATCATTCAAGCAACTTACCTTTTGAGGAACTTACCATTCGAGAAATTGTTATTCGAGCAACTGTTTTCGAGCAACTGGTATTCGAGCAACTTACCTTTCGAGTAACTTACCATTCGAGGAATTGTTGTTCGAGCAACTGCTTCCGAGCAATTTTCCTTTCGAGCAACTGTTATTCGAGCAACTTACCTTTCGAGAAACTTACTATTTGAGGAATTGTTAATCGAGCAACTGCTTTCGACCAATTTTCCTTTCGAGCAACTGTCATTCGAGCGACTGACATTCGCGCAACTTACTTTTCGAGGAACTTACCATTCGAGGAATTGTTATTCGAACAACTGCTTTCGAGCGATTTTCTTTTCGAGCATCCGGCAATCGAGAAACTTACCTTTCGAGGAACTTACCATTCGAGGAATTGTTAAGCGAGTAACTGCTTTCAAGCAATTTCCCTTTCGAGCAACTATCATTCAAGCAACTTACTTTTCGAGGAACTTACCATTCGAGGAATTGTTATTCGAGTAACTGCTTTCGAGCAATGTTTTATTCGAGCAATTGTCATTCGAGCAACTTAACCTTTCGACGAACTCACCATTCAAGGAATTGTTATTCGAGCAACTGTTTTCGAGCAGCTTTCCTTTCGAGCAACTGTCATATCAGGAACTTCATTGTTTGGAAAAAGAATTGATAAGCTGGAGTTAACTCAAAACGCAGAAAATTTAAATCTAAACAGATGTGGTATGTGATTTTTCTCTAAAAGATTGTAATGGGGGGTACTAATTTTTTCACCATTTAACTGGTAAGGAGGCCTATCAAAATAAGGCGAGAGAACAGGTCGCAGTTTAAAAAAATAATGGCGACGTCGTAGGACAGAAACAAAAGCCGTGTTCCAGGTTTTCCAAGAAAACATTTAATACGAAAATTATGAATTTTGCGCGGAATTTTATCACCACGCTGTACATCCAGACAGTTGCATAGCTTAAAGCACTTTAGAAATATCTTCTAGACAGTTACCTAATTTCTCGTTGGTAGTTTTGAATTTTCATTTATTTATTATACCTTTCGGTAAAATGGTATTCTTACCTCCAGGGGAGTTGGTACATATTAAATAGCAATGTTGGCGTCTTACATGGAAGTCGTCCTTACTTGGGACATGATGTAAGTTGTGACGAACAGCAGGTTTAGCGGAATGTACTGAAACAGAAAATATTAGATGCCATACTACAATTGACTCGGGAATCACTAGGCAACAGTAGTTACATGAAGTTTTGATAGTTGGAATGTATAAATAGTTCAAACGAATCGCTGGTTTAGGAAATCAAACATGTTTCCACGTTTTGAAAGTATTTCAAAAACATAAGTATATCTCCTAAGCTTTACTACGAAAATGTAACAAACTACAGTCTGGAGAACAGCTGTGCCATACAGCTCTTCTCCAGCAGAGCAACTGCAGCTAATTTTATAGAAGCCATTTTAGTGACCAACGGAAAAAAACGTAGACAAGATCAAAGAAACTACAACAAATAGAAAGATGGCCGTGTGCCAAACCTTTTTTAAATACGAGGCATGTTCAAATTTAAACAGGAATGTTTAAATTATAACCTTATTAATTGAAGGTTGGCCGTGACTCTTTGTAACGAATTCCGCGCCTGGTTGAAAGCAACCCGTTTTGCATTTTACATTTCGAAAGACACGGTCGACTTATGCGCGTCGTTTTGGAGTTTCGGAAAATTGAGGGGGAAGCCGAAAAATTTTAGAACGACAAGTCCAGGAACGGGTTCTTGAGTACTGACTGGTCGGACATATACGTGCCCAGTGAGTGAAAACTTTGGTAAGTCGTTATCGGTTTGGAAATTAGTTTTCCGAGTTAAAACTTCACCGCACAGGTGTTGGGGTCCTAGTTTAGAGGATGTCCAAAAAACTCCAGGTATTAGTATTCCAATATAGAGATTATTCCGGTCAAACAGATTAATTGTGGCCAGTTTTCCATCGACTGGTGAGTTATTTATTAATAGAAAGATTGTTCAGCCTTTAATTTTTCCATAATTCAATGCTAATATTCGCTGTAATTTAATTTAGGCAAGATACGCTCGGTTGGGAACTCCGTTGATAAAGTCAACTAAGCACGCAAACATCGCCGAGAACGTTGGGGATGGGTTTTTCCTCGACCGATCCAAACGCTGGCTCTGGTGATAACCACGTTGAAACCTGCTCGCAGAGATAGGCGTTACACTTGCAACAGGGAAGTGAATCTAATATTATTTCAACTTAATAATTTTGAGGACGTGACTTTTGTTATTTATTATTTATACATTATTTTCGCATATAAACCATTTCGTTAACTTGATTGTGTCCGGGATTTGTAATGTTGGGAAATAATGAAGTATATATAGATCTTAATTATTATTATATTATCAAAGTTATTTAATTGTGGAACAATTTTACGTGTTTATGTATAGGGTGCTCCAATAGTGGGACGGAATTGCGTTTTCATGTGTTTTCAGGTTGAATTTTACTGATTTTGGTCGGTTGTGAACACGCAGCATTTCGTTAAGCGGAGGCCTCTCGTAACGTGATTTTGCGCTAGAACCCTAATATTATGATGATCCGATAAGCGCAATCATAGTCCTTCAGTTGTTTGAGTTTCTCCAGAAAGTAAATTGATTTATTTCTTTTTTACGTATAATTGGGACTGTTTTTTTTTGGAATTATACTTGTTGGGTTGTGTTAAATAGAAATTAGACGAAGTTAGTTGCAACTTGTCTTTTCTTTATCGACGATTATAAAGAACTAAGTTTACCTAATGAGAGATACGAGAGATAAGGTAGGTGATTAGTCATCTGGAGGGTCCGACTTCCCATTTTACACCTCGGACGATGTTAGTAAATTATAAGTCGGTGGCGCCTATTATTTATTTGTTTGGAATCCACTCCTTCTTCGATTGGGTTTCCCGGAATATTAACATTGTCAAGTTATTAATTTTCTACCTGAGCAGTGGCGTAGCATGCTAACATATCCTTGGTAATTGTTTCGCTATAATATTCTATAAGTATAAGTTCTGTTCTTTGTAGCGTGAAACGGCGCTCAAATTTTTTACGAATGAATGCATAGATTCTACTGAAATTCTTATAAGATTGCGAGCACAATATGTCTTTTCAAAAGTCGGACATTTGGTGGTCGAAATCTTTTACAAATAAAAGAACTCGTGTAAACCATGAGCCTAATGTACGACGAGCTGCAACTTTTGTTAATCTTAAAAAAGAAAAGTGAATGATTTTATTCAGTAAGACAGATGAATAGCAGTTAGTCAAATATTTCAAAATTTACAAATTAGCGTCGGAAGTGTTGAGGACATAATAAAAAACAAGCTAAAGTATCGTAAGGTGAGTGCTAGTTGTATCTCGCACGTATAAACCAAAGAACATAAGTTGAATCGTTTGAAAATCGCTTCTTCTTTACTGAAGTCACATGAGAGAGAAGTAGAGGAAGTTTTAGACTCCTGGGTATATTATTATACTCTTGAGTCCAAATGTGCATGCATGCAGTGGTGCTAAATCAGATCTCCAAAGCTAAACAAAGCAAAAAACTGTGTTGTCAGCTACTAAAATGATGGTAACATATTTTTGGCATTCTCAAATTGTGCTCTTTGTCAATTTTCTTAAAAAACACTGTACAATTAATGCAGACACAATATACTACATTTTTATTTCAGTAATGTGGGTAATATTAGCAAATTAACTATATTTTTAAAATACATATTTGAATAATACATTTTACAGTAAATCTAGTACTTTACTTACCAGTACTGAATAAAACTGAGCAAAGCAATAAATACCACATAAAACGTTTCATAATTTTCCTGATATACATCTTTGCGTTTTTGCTACAATGATGCTTGCAAAATGGCATTACACATTGTAGCTTCAAATGTTAATCTATAAAATATGTAGACTGAATTTCATTCATTCCTGAACAAGTGGGAATATTTATAAAATGTGTCCTGCATATGCATGAAAAATTTTATAGATATCTACGTTTACCGTTTCACTCGTGATTCACCTAAACGGAATGAATGTTTATAGCATGGAAAATTTAGAGTCCGAAAAATATGCAGGAATAACTTTTAAAGAAACAGAAGGTTCTTGTAAACACGAATTTAAATTCTTATTCATCTGTTCTAAATCAGAAATGTTTTAGATTCTACCAATAAGGCGCATTTTGCAATTCTTCTATTTTAAGATTTTTGTTAAATGGATTTATATTAACGGTTGTTGTCGTGAGAAAATATTCTGATGATAATACGTGGGTGGACGTTATTATACGTAAAAAGTAAAGTATTGTTTGATGAGGATACCCGATATATATACCGCACCCGGCTGCCACTTTTGCCCTGTTTAAAGCAGTTAGTGTTGTGGCACAGTAACCTAGAGGGAGCGACGGTTTTAAGTGCCCTCCGAGGCACCAGGATAACAGCGTGTAAGTGTAGATTTTCGTAGAGATTAGTAAAAGGTGGTTTTGAGAAACAGAAATAGTAACAAATATTTTAATTAATACGAGGCTTCTTGAACTGAAACCCATTTTTGATCAACTTAGCCTTGAAAACAAATGCAATAATTCAAATGACGTTTGTTAATGTTAGTAGTGTTTGTAAGCAACACATTAATAAGTTTCTAGCGTTTGAATTTGATTCTGACGTTTACAACTTCGACTTTGAAATGGCGTTTGTTGTTGTTGTTCAATTTTGATCAGCGTATGGTCCTACAATTTTAATGCGCTGAGGATGTGCAGTCATTGCAGATTCATACGCGAATGCAAGCAGTGTATGGAAATGCATGTATTGCGTACCCAACTGCAAAGGAATGGTACCGAAAATTTAAGAATGGAAAAGAGGGGACTATGGATGGGTCGTGACCAGGTGCACGGTGTACTGCTTTAACAGAAAACAATATGGTATGTGTGGAAGGCCGTATTAGAGAAAATCATCGAATTTCAATTAGAAAAATTTTAGAAATTGTTGGTGCGACTGTAGGATCTGTCCATAGTATTGTTCGTAATCCGAGTTACAGCAAAGTTTGTTCGCAATGGATTCCTCATCTCTAATGAACAAAAATGATTGCGAATGGGCTTATCTCTGCAATATCTAACAGACTATAGGCAAAATGGTGGTGAATTTCTTTGTAATAGCTGCTGGTGGCGAATCTTCGTGCCATTACTATGAGCCATCCAGTAAGTTATCGGCGATGCAGTGGAAACATTCAAGTTCACCACCACGGAAGAAGTTTCAGCAGGTAAGGTGATGTTAACATTTTTTTTCGACCATGTAGGACCCTTGTTGATAGAGTTTAAGGAACCTCGAGTAAATGTCAATGCAAATCTGTACAATGAAACTTTGAACAAGCTTCATCAAGCAATAAGATGGAAGCGTCCAGAAAAACTTACGCGTAGGGTCATTTTGCAGCACGACAATGCTAGGCCTCATGTTGCTAATATGGTAAAAGAAAATCTTCAAGGAAAGAAATGAAGGGTTTTAGAGCATCCGCCCTATATCCTGGATCTACAGCCTTGCGATTTCCTTATTTTTGGACCGCCGAAGAAGGCGTTAAAAGGTCGACATTTTGATTCTGATGCAGAAGTACAGATAGCTGTGGAAGACTTCTTCAATCAGCAGCCACAAGAATTCTATGAGCAGGGTATACGTCGGTAGTAACACAATGGGATAGGTGCCTTAACTGTGACAGTAACTATTTGTAATTAAATTATTGAATACATTTTTTATAAAGCAAAGATGGGTTTCAGTTGAACACACCTCCTATTATACCGTGTGTAAAGTGTAGTGGATGAGCAGTACTTTTTATAAATTCCTTTTTGACTTTTACGGTTGCTAAAATTAGTGGTTTCCAAATTGCGGGCCGCGACCCCTGGGGTATCGCGATATAGGGTTAAGGGAGTTGCGGGTGGATTTCCAAAATAAAATTAAATGCCTTTTCAAGACATTTATTTCTGCTTTCACAATGTAAACAAAAATTAGTCAAACTTAAAATATTAACATTTTCACTGAATGCAAGCACCTAAACATAAATAACTGTAAACATAAAAATAATGCCATGTATGTACCTGATTTTCAGAAACTAGCTTGTCAAACCTGGGTTCTGCGTTCGATACACACACAATAATATTATTTTCAAGTTCGAGGCGATTTATTACTTTTGCTTTGATGGGTTCTTTATAAGCAAATATTCTCTATCACAAGGAAGTAAGATGGCTTTCTAGCGGTAACCTCTTAAAAAGCGGAACCTTTGAAGTACCCGTAAGGTGAGAAATCGAAATATAAGAACATATTTTCCATTCCCTTTGGTTTCTTAGGCTGGCTTTTCTTGTTGTTATTTTCGAGTACTTAAACATTCTAACTAGCAATTTGCAAGGTCGCGATATTAACATAGTAATATTCACGGACAAAATTAACGGATTTATAAACAAACTCGCTATGTGGTCGACTTCAATTGGAAAAAAGTAGTTTGATTCATTCCAGTACGTAAAACAACTCAGGGAAGACTTAGTTAAGAATGATAATATAATAAATTATAAGCACGTGTTTGCAGATATGCAAGTTAGTTTCCACAATTTAAAACAATAACTCATTGACTATTTCCTCAAATTAATTCGAAACAGTTATGATAATCACGGATGAATACTAAATCCGTTTTTAGACAATTCCGTTGAACCAGCTGACTACATGAAAAAAAATTATTGAAATATAATGTGAAGGAATGTTGAAACTATACAATTTTTTCCGGAGCGTTGAATGGACCAAAAGAATGCATGAATACCCCGAGCTTGCAGACAAAGCTATATAGTGTTTGGCGCCATTTGCTACATCATATTTGTGTGAATTAAGTTTCTCGTCTACTGTCATCAAAACAAATGAAATAAATATAGAATATAGAGCCCAAATTTGCGCCTTCATGGGACACTGCGAACAAACGCTGTCAGTCGAGGTCACAGTGAAATGCGGCTCAATCGGCCGCGGTGTCAAATCCCGGCTGAGGCGACCATATTTCACTTAGTTAAGTCTAGAGTGCATCTTGCATGAGTGAGGGGGGGGTAGTGTGAATGTAAAAAAAGATTTGAAGAGCTAGTTTCTGAAAAACCGGCACATACATCGCATTAATGTTTTTACCTTGCAACTTATTTTTATGTGTACAGTTATTTATGTTTAGGTTATTGAATTTATAGAAACTTTCAATATTTTAAGTTTGATTTATTTCTGTTTACTTTGTGAAAGGCAGTAATAAACGTCTTGGAAAGGGGTTTTGATTTATTTTGGAAATCCTCCCGCGACTCCCTTAACCTTATATCGCCACCCCCAGAAGGTCGCGACCCATACTTTGGTAACCACTGGCTTTGAATAAAAAATATAGCTGCAGGTGTACCACAAGGAAGCGTCCTTGGACCAATTTTGTACTTGTTCTACACCAGCGATATTCCTAAGTGTGATGGAGTGAAAACAGTAACATTTGTTGACGACACTGCACTACTAGCCACAAGCAACAAAATAGAGAAAGTTACAAACAAGCTAGAAGAAGCCGTCAAGAACGTCAACAGTCGGACTAAGAAATGGCGCATTAAACTAAATAAGGCGAAGTCAACGCATATAAACTTCACCGACAAAAGGATAGATTATTTGCCAACAGTAATCAATCAGCAAACAATCCCTCACCCTAAGACAGCGAAATACCTCGGCATGACACTGGACGGCAAGTTCAGGTGGAAAGAACTTGGCATTAGATTAAAGAAGATGTGATGACTGTTTGGAACACATTTCGAGCTGTCACTACATAATAAAATACTGTTATACAATGCGGTCGTAAAATGCCCCCCCCCCTCTACTAACTTTTGAACGACTTGATATTTCTTCACAAAATTTTGTGCGCATTAATGGGAGGCTAAATACTATTTTTTAGTACATATTTAAATTTTAGGCGCCATTTTGAAATATTTTTTTAAATGGGATCGAGTGACATCTCATTTGATAGGTCTCTCTGAATAGAGTATAATTCTAAATTTTGGGAAAATTTTATAGATTCAAAAACAAATGACAGACTTCCAAATTGTTTGTTTCTGATATTAAGCAAAACGCTAAAAAAATGTAGGGGGCAAAACAACAGAAGTAAAACAATTGAAATAATTAGTCTTTCTGCTCTGTCACTTTAATTCAGTTATTGCGTTCACTCACGTGTGAATATTAAGTGTTAAAACCGGTGATACTTACAATAATTATGGTGAATGTTCGAACTTTGCAGGAAAAAACTGAAGCAGTTTTTATTTTTACTTAAATTCAGATAGTCGGTGAAATGGTAATACATTCTCAGCAATCAACTTCACATGTATGTAGCTGCGGTATGTGATGTATCGGCGACCACTGTCAAAAAGTTTGTAAAACGGCATAAGTACCATTCATACAAAATGAAGATTTTACACCAGTTGATTGAAGATGATCCGGATAGACGCATTGAATTTTGTGAGGTCATGACCCTAACCATTGCAAGAAACCCATCATATTTTCGCAATATCTGTTTTAGTGACGAATGCACAGTTTTTTTAAATGGGTTTGTTAACAGACAAAATGTACGATATTGGTGCCATGAAAATCCTCATGTTTTCCGGGAAGGTCACACCCAATTTCAGCAAAAATTAAATGTGTGGCTAGAAATCATATCGTAGGTACCTTATTTATCGACGGAAACCTTACTGGGGAATTGTACTTGAACATGTTGGAAAACCTCATCCATCCGTTAATAGTTGAGATTGCTGAAAATAATCCAAACGAATTTGACATGGATATCATATTCCAGCAACATGGCGCTCCTCAGCGTTTTAGCAGACAAGTTCGCAATTATCTTGATGCAATGTACCCTCGACGATGGATTGATCGTCGTGGTCCAATAGAATGGCTTCCGCGATTCCTGACCTGACTCCGCTGGACTCCTTTTTGTGGGGGTATCTTAAATCGAAAGTTTTTGAAACAGAATCCGATTCCCTTTTCGATTTACGACGTAAAATAACAGAGGCTTGTGTAAATATCGAAGTTGAAACTTTCAAGAAAATACAGGAAGAATACTAAATAGGTTTTTCTATTGCCAAGAAGTTCAAGGAATACATTTTGAACATGTATTAAAATAGTATTACTATTCAGTTTTTGCCGTATAAAATATGTTTTGTTATGTTTTAGAATCTTCTTCTTCTTCTTCATTGTTCAATGGTGAACATTTCGACAGCATACGTTTTTTACTTTAATTCTTAGTTTTTACCATAAACTTGTTATCTTGAATAATCTGTCACTTTTTTTGGATGAATATTTTTTTAAGAAACTTAAGAATCAGACGTAGAGGATTAAAATACCTTTCAAATGAGGTGTCACTCGAACCCCATTGCCATTTAAAAAAATAGTTCAGGATGGCGCCTAGCCGCCATTATGAAAGTTATAAAATTTAAATATGGTCTAAAAAGTAATATTTAGCCACCCATTAAAGCACACAAAATTGTGTGAAGAAATTTCAAGTCGTTCAAAAGTACATTTTATGACCGCACTGTATAAACAAATTCTAAAACCACTTTGAACTTACTGTGTGCAACTGCGGGATTGCATGTCACAATTGTGCAAACTTTCCAGAACAAAGTATTCCGCAGCATTGTTAAAGCACCGTGGTACGTCAGAAATGAAAACAGCCATAAGGACCTAAAAGTGCTTATGCCAGTGAGGAAATTAAACAGTTCTAGAACTAACATGAAGTGAGACCAAACGGACACCAAAATATCAAAGTGTTGCTCGATAACAGTGGACTTAGTTGTTCGCAGGTTAAAAAGACAAAAACCATTCGAGCTAGAGTAAGCTAAACTAAGAGAGTGAAATTAAAACAAAGCATGTGTAAGAAGTGCTTTAAAATATGTGAGTTATTAGAATTAGATTGCTAGATAGTGTAAACTACTTACAGTGTATGCGTTACGAGGCGTAATTAAAAAAAAGATAAACTTGCAGGTTGATTACGCCACAAGTGCTAAGTAGTATGAGAAGATCATTTTTGAGAAGGGTCGAGGAGCGCCAAGTAAATAAAGAAATCGATATTAAAGATTTTCTAAATTAATAATTTATTATATTTACTATTTTACGAGATTTGAAATACTTAAACTTAGATATTTAAAATAAGAGTTTGTTGTTTCTGTTTCCTCTTACTTTATTAAGCAGTTGAGTATAATAAAATACAACACATGCAACTTATTCATAATCCCGTGAATAAAACTTAAGATATCGCCGTATCTTGTGATATGTATTTTGGGTTGCCTATTATTCGAATGGTAGGCTCGTACTCTCCCACAAATCATGCGGTATAATAACTAAATGGATTTTTTTATCTGGCACACTATTGGTGATTACTAATGGTACGTGTATCACAGGCTGCGAACCCCTCCTATATACATTTTAATTTTCTAAATTAATATTTTTTTATATTTACTATTTTATGATATTTGAAATACTTAAACTTAGATATTTACAAATAAGACTTTGTTGTTTTTGTTTACACTTAGTTTATTAAAAAGTTGAGTAGAATAAAATACAAAACGTGCATCTTATTCATAATACCGTGAATAAAACTTTAGATATCGTCGTACCTTGTGAGATGTATTCTGGGTTGCCTATTATTCGAAATGGTAGGCTCGTAATGTCCCACAAATCATGAGCTATAATGACTAAATGAATTTTTTTTTGTCTGGCGCAGTATTGGTGACCACTAATGGTACGTGTATCATAGGTTGCGAACCCCTCCTATATAGTGTAATTTTCTAAATTAATAATTTTTTATATTTACTATTTTATGATATTTGAAATACTTAAACTTAGATATTTATAAATAACACTTTATTGTTTTTGTTTGCACTTAGTTTATTAAAAAATTGAGTAGAATCAAATACAAAACAAACATCTTATTCATAATACCGTGAATAAAACTTTTCGCCGTACCTTGTGAGATGTATTCTGGGTTGCCTATTATTCGAATGGTAAGCTCGTAATGTCCCACAAACCATGCGATATAATGACTAAATGAATTTTTTTTTGTCTGGCACAGTATTGGTGACCACTAATGGTGCGTCTATCACAGGCTGCGAAACCCTCCTATATACAGTTTAATTTTCTAAATTAATAATTTTTTGCATTTACTGTTATATGATATTTGAAATACTTAAACTTAGATATGTATAAATAAGACTTTGCTGTTTTTTTACACTTAGTTTATTAAAAAATTGATAGGATAAAATACAAAACTTGCATGAGAATAAAACTTTAGATATCGCTGTACCTTGTGAGATGTATTCTGGGTTGCCTATTATTCGAATGGTAGGCTCGTAATGTCCCACAAATCATGCGATATAATGACTAAATGAATTTTTTTTTGTCTGGCACAGTATTGTTGACCACTAATGGTACGTGTATCACAGGCTGCGAAACCCTCCTATATACAGTTTAATTTTCTAAATTAATAATTTTTTGCATTTACTGTTATATGATATTTGAAATACTTAAACTTAGATATGTATAAATAAGACTTTGCTGTTTTTTTACACTTAGTTTATTAAAAAATTGAGTAGGATAAAATACAAAACTTGCATGCGAATAAAACTTTAGATATCGCTGTACCTTGTGAGATGTATTCTGGGTTGCCTATTATTCGAATGGTAGGCTCGTAATGTCCCACAAATCATGCGATATAATGACTAAATGAACTTTTTTTTGTCTGGCACAGTATTGGTGACCACTAATGGTACGTCTATCACAGGCTGCGAAACCCTCCTATATACAGTTTAATTTTCTAAATTAATAATTTTTTGCATTTACTGTTATATGATATTTGAAATACTTAAACTTAGATATGTATAAATAAGACTTTGCTGTTTTTTACACTTAGTTCATTAAAAAATTGAGTAGGATAAAATACAAAACTTGCATGCGAATAAAACTTTAGATATCGCTGTACCTTGTGAGATGTATTCTGGGTTGCCTATTATTCGAATGGTAGGCTCGTAATGTCTCACAAATCATGCGATATAATGACTAAATGAACTTTTTTTTGTCTGGCACAGTATTGGTGACCACTAATGGTACGTGTGTGCAACTGTCAAAAAAACGTCACTTTTTTTTCTTGATTTTGAGTCGTGAAATAGCATATTTGTTTATAGTAAAATAAAGTCTTGACAAC